>CAJQZM010036712.1:0-34887 GCA_907164665.1 Colias nastes
GATAGATCACTATATCAGTCACCTTTGAGTTTTATATATATAGATTAAAATAATTCATAAATCACAACGCATTTATTAATTTATGGTGGATTCTAGACTTATCTAGATATCAGATTTCGATTTTTAGAGTAACGTCTCTAGTAAGTATTTAAAGAAAAAAAGGTTCAGTTCTTTAAATCAGAAATTATTTATTATGTTTAGAATGGTTTATTAGTAAAATCAAATATAAAAATTACTCGTATCGGTCATTATTATAATATAATATTAAAAACTTTAACAAATGTGCAGTTCTAGCAAAACGAAATAACATATTTCTATGTAGTCGTTTTTTCGTTGTTTCAGCCATTCCTTTGCCCACACGCGCTTTTTATTTTTGTTCTGCGTAAAAAGTATTGCACCGACTACTAGAGCCACTTTTTTGCGTTTTGAAAGCATCGGTACCTTGGTAGGGTAGATACGTGCAAGGCTCACCAAAGTTCACAGTCGACTGGACTATAACTCGGCGCTCGTGTAGTGTGTGGGCGATGACGGATTTGTCCACGGATTGGTACAGCTCGGGGCTCGGCTCGCGGTGCGTGTAGTGAATGCCGGACTTAAGACGTTTCAAGCAATATGAAGTGAAACATTTGCTTTTAAATTCGCGAATAACTCGCTGTGACAGGCTGCGTCAGGAACTATTGTGAGGAAATGCTTTAACTTACTGCATGTTCCAACTTGTTATACAATACACGTTTATGTCATGTTTTGAAGGCTTTCTAATCTAGTTGTGTATACAAGGGAGTGTTAATTAGTGTTGGGAGTTTAACAAATAGAATTATGTTTTGGCGTTGAAGGAACTGCGCTAGTAAATGAAAGTGCTGAGATATCCTGTTACATATTTTTTCGTGTACTTTTTAGTCACCATTGGTACGAATTACGATACTTGCGATGTCTATAATGTCAATGTCTTTAAAATATTGAAAGCTGTTATACATAAGAATACAAACGAGATATTAATAATAATATTTGTATTTAAAAATGATGGAGTCATTAAATAAATCCATTTCTAATAACATACTCAAAAAGCTCAGAAAAAATAGCACAAATAATTAAGAATAGAGTTTAAATGAAAAATGTGAAGAGCAATAATTTTCTTAGCTTTACAAACGGGCGTCTATTAAATAGCGTTTCTCAAAAGATGTCGCATGATATAAGAATAATACACCGTTCAGAAAGGAATTCCGTTTTTCATGCCGACCATTTATCACTCCTCTGAGACGGAAAAAATTGCGTTGGCCTTAATTAAGGGGCCAGAAAATAATGGTCGGGTACCTACATTTGATTTATATTGCAGAAGCATTTTTCATACTTTAATTAAAGTCGATAGCGAATTGTAATTTGCATACATAATGAAATGGGCTTTTTAAGATTGAATGAAAATTTTCGTTACAAGCGGTGTGCAAGGAGGGGGAGGGGGATGTTAATTTCATGATGGAAAAATTCATTACCGCATGTTTTGCGAGGATAATGGTATAAGTAATGCCATTATTTATGAGTGATACCATAGTATTTGACTTTTATTAATGCTTTCATCACCATCCTCTTTATATTAATTGTATAATAATAATATGACTATTACACCTTATAATAATATACTAAATATCACACGAGTCACTTTCAACATAAACATACAAACTTTCACGTTTTTAATATTATGTAGAGTCACATTAATAAAACAAATACATATCCTGAGAAAGTTCACATGAATATAATATAAAAATAATCCCCTGACAACAAAAAAGGTACTTACCGTTTTAAATTCTGTAATGATTTTTATCTCAACTACAGAGCCTGTAAAATTAAATAGGTCTGTTTAAATGGAATAATTGTGAAGAAGTAATTTCATAATTTAATAAATTAAACCTGTTTTATAAAGTAATTCAATTTAGGCTGCGAGAATATTTTAATACTCTTAAATTATATTAGACAAATTGGAAGAGGCTATACTTTACCGAAATAACAAGAAATATCAAATGGAGTGATGGTGAGTGTGCGTTTTCATTCTTGTCGAGGTTTTGCGTTTCACACTACGAGCAGAATGTTGTACGACGAAGTTTGTTTATTTTCTTGATTTTATAAGAAATAAGTATTATATTTTCAAACTTTATTCTTTGTTTGATGACCGTTTAAAGCAAAGCTAAAAGATTAATATATTAATATTGTGTACCTCTATGCGTATAAATCTGTACTTGACTGCGGCTATTTTCCATTGTTTCTTTATTATTTTGTCTGTTATAATGGTATATTGTGGAAATATAAGCTTCGGAATGGCTTCGAAAATTACTTCCCATTAGAACTTATCTAGTTATTAGCTCTATCTGACCTGGGAAACATCTTAGCCTAAAATCTCTTCCTGGTTATCCAGTCACAATAACTTTGTATAAACCATTACCACGAGCAAATCCTTCCCAAAAGAACTATTATGCCAAGATCAGCATACTAATACATTCATAATATAACGCTATCTAAGCCCGCCCGGTATCTCACAATATTCACGTCTTGTAGGCCCTCTCCATTACCGAGATATACTTTGCATAATAGTAAATCATAATATTTACCCGTGTTAAGAAAGGGTTCGCCGATATTGCGACGTTTACCGCTGAACGGTAATTATCACCGTGGGCTGTGTGCACATGGAGTTTGTCTATTTTTTGGAATATAATATAATGATTGAACTCTTCGGTTTCCTACTCGTATTACAAATCTATATATATAAAACTCAAAGGTGACTGATATAGTGATCTATCAACGCACAGCCCAAACCACTGGACGTATCGGGCTGAAATTTGGCATGCAGGTAGATGTTAGGACGTAGGCATCCGCTAAGAAAGGATTTCCCGAAATTCTTGCGGGAACGGGGAAAAACGGGGATGCACGTACAAAGTCGTGGGCGGAAGCGGTGTATAATAATGTGCGAGGATGCATTTAAAAATTTGATGTTTAAGTCACTAACTATAGAGCTCATTAGATAGCTTAAAAATCTATATAATACTTAATAGCCACCTGAAATCTTTGCAAAATAGTACCATCCTCGAATTAAGAATGAAGACATAAAATTGATAATATTAGATGTGTACATACTTGCATTATGTTATATTATGCAGAAATTAACACAAAGAAAAACCGCCATGCAGCTATGGAAATCGATCCACACTACGCCAATCAGGTCAATAACAACACCTTGATCTCCCACAAAAGCTCTCAACATCGATACCAATATTACCAACGTTACCAAGAACTACTATTACGTGACAGCACATCACATTGTCAATATAACCTGTAACCACGTTAGTATGTATGCAATAACAATTTTCAATTGCACGAAATTGATTTGCTTCGCAAGCGCAAAATAAATGAATTTCCAATCGAACTCTTGATACTACTTCAGGGTAAAATTGAAAAATATGTTGAATGTAGAGTCCTTTACTTACGAGATATCTATTAAATTTATAAAAAAGGTAGGTATAAGGACTAAAAACGTAATAGTCGTAGAAACTTGCTATTTTGAAGCAAAACTAAAAAAAGGCTCTCCCTTTTTTAGTTAGTTAATTTTATCCAAGTAATAATTCCTGCATTTATTACTAAATCTGATAGAAGTGGACAGAAATTAGCCATTTTTTATAATACTTCTTTAGAACAAGAAAATTGTTTCTAATATACTTTCGTTATTGCAGCATTGTTTATTCATGTGATTCGTATTTTATGATCTTACGTTGAAACTCTCAAAGCTTAAAGGAATTCTTATTAAATTAGTTTTTTATTACATTGTATCTTTTTTTAGAATGTGTAAGGTAATAAAATAAAAAGCCTTATTATAGAATACATTCTTATGCATTAAAAATGAAATTCAAATAAAAAATAAGTTTTATAAGACACTCAGTTGTTATTAAACTGTTTATTTATTTAAGGCAATGAAATAATAAAGTCAATTAATGATTAAAAAAACCAAATAGCTTCCATTGCAAACTACTTAATCACTTTATGACTTTACAGCAACCAAAAAATGAGAGGTTTGCTACATACGAAGTAAATATGTATCCAATCAAATGCTCTAAGTATCCATTTGACATTTGTTAAGTACATAGAACACGCATTAATTATAAGAAGATGCATAAGGCCACCCAGTAAGGACTTGTACCCAGTAAAGATTGCAACATCGCGCACACCTGCGATTCCAGAAAGTATTACGGCAATCACCACCACCGCGACGCTGCCCCGCCGAAGACGATGGACACTCTTGGTTCCAACATTGAACCGGAGGGACGTAGTTTAAGTTAGATATAATTTAAAATATAATTTTTTTTATTACAATAAATTATTATTAAGTAAATTTCGGTTTTTTTGCGCCTTCGCGGGTCGGTCAATATAATTGGCGCAGTCGGTAGGATAATCCTTGAGAGCCGTCTCTCGGAACGCGAAACTACAAGCATCGAGTATCGCTATTCCATCGGAGGGACGACGACGGGGATCCAGAACTTACATCTATTGGCCGCCGCAACGCGAAGGGTATCCGAACATTGATACTGCAAGAAAGGCCGAAATGAAAATCCTGTAAGTACACTAATTCTCTTAGTGACTTGCCATTCCTAGATTTGTAAGTTTTCCTAGATTACCCATTCACGGGAACCGAGGAACTGTAGCGCGTAGGTTTAAATATTAATTCATCGCGAATTAATTTTCGAATTTTACGAATTACTTCATTTTATAATTTAAATATATTAAGTAAAGATTATTATTTTTTTTTTATCTAACGAAGTTAATACATTTAATTAAATTTAATATATTTTATATAGGTAATACAGATATCTAAAATGTCAGATTTGGATAAAACTTTTAATGCACTTAGACTTTTGCCAGAATTTGATGGTAATGTTAAATAAATTACACAAATTTTATGGCAAAGAGCAAATCCTTCAAGTTAATTATAGAGAATATATAGAAATATAGTTATAGTTTTTACGTTCCCGGTTGTCCTTCCTATTACCTTTGAATTATTTAAATTATCCATAGTTCCCAATAAAGATAGTAAAGTCCTAATTCCACCCTATCCTTTTGTGGCAATTCACGACGAGGATTTTATGTACATGGAGGCAGAATGCCCGAAGTCTGGCCTAGGGTATCTATGTGAGGACAAGCTGAACCATCATCGATCCAAAAATGACTGCGTATATCACCTTAATACTACGCAACGAGTCGTCGCATCTTGTCTCTTCACGCCTGTGGAACTCGGAGCACCGGCCCTAGAAAAATCGGCCGACGCCCACTACAACATCGAAGTTTCCCCAAGCCATCAAAAATTCACCTATCATGCTCGCAAGATCAATATGACGTCATTAAAGGAAGCTACTTAGCCACAATACCCAAAAACTGCATTCTTCAAACGGAGGCTTTCAAGATAGTCAATCGAGAAGATCACATCAAAGGACAGATAATGAAAATTGCAAACCTGCCAGATTCCAGCTAATATAATACAGATGAAGAAGTTCTGAAGTTGAATTCGATAAATTTGGATAAATTACACGCTAGTAACAGAGCTTTATCAATGGAAATGCCTATCAGTACTAACAACGGATACGAGATTCTCTATATGCAGCCTTCCATAATACCGATATATGTTTTATTAATATTGAGTGCAGTTGCCCTAGTGACATGGTACGTCGTACGGAGAGTGCGTACATCAAAGCCTATTACTACGAGTGTTCATGGTAATCAAAAAGAAGAAATAGAACATCAATCGGCGGAGTGTGAAATTTCAGCGATATTAACGAGCCTTGCCCGCCAATAGTCGCTGGACTTCAGGAGGGAGGTGTTAAGTACATAGAACACGCATTAATTATAAGAAGATGCATAAGGCCACCCAGTAAGGACTTGTACCCAGTAAAGATTGCAACATCGCGCACACCTGCGATTCCAGAAAGTATTACGGCAATCACCACCACCGCGACGCTGCCCCGCCGAAGACGATGGACACTCTCGGTTCCAACATTGAAACGGAGGGACGTAGTTTAAGTTAGATATAATTTAAAATGTAATTTTTTTATTACAATAAATTATTATTAAGTAAATTTCGGTTTTTTTTTGTTTTTTTTGCGCCTTCGCGGGTCGGTCAATATAATTCATTAATCTTAATTTGTGTATATTTAATATTTATTCTGTACTTGATACGAAATTTACCACGTATTAAATCACTAAATAGTATAAATCTGTCTCTATGTATGCATATTATCTGAAAACTACGCAACGTATTTTAATACGGTTTATTTTAAAACATAGAGTATTTCTCTAGGAATATTTTGTATATGATTTGTTACACTTTAGACAAAGCTGCGGGCCGAAGCTAGGCTATGTAACTAAACCATTATGTACGCAGCTCATTCGTAGAATGTATGCGACCACTTAATTTCCGACTATCTCTCACACCTGAGAATTGCGTCGGGGATCAGAACTTTAAGCACACGTGTGCTCATCGATTGCTCATATTACCTGTTAGTTTAGATCAATTTTGTACGCTAAAATGAAATTAAGTTGCGTAAAAACGATTAATGTTTATTAAGACAAATAGAAAAAGCTCTACTTACATTTTTTAAATATTGATCGAAAAATACAGACCGAAAGATATTAAACATAACATAAACAAACAATTATTGACATTGATAATTATGAATATAATTCAAAATTGTGTAAGTAAGTATTATTTCTGTAAAAAGCAATAAATTGGCAACTATTTTAGTGACCGTATCGAAACTTAATATCTGCCTAGATTGATTAAAATAATTGAAACACAAATAATATAAAGGAATTAATAAACATCAGTATCAGTTCCATCAGTTATTCAGTGTATTTTTGTATTATTTGGGTCATTTTTAGTAATGTTCAATAACCAAAAGCGAAATATATTTTAATTTATCAAGGGTTTCATCTTTCCTATTATGAATATTTTAATTGGATGTCAAATAAATCGTCGAAACCCCTTAGCATTTTGTTTTGATTTTCAGCCATTTGAGGATTATTAATAATTGATGTTTTTATTGATTCATTTTGCGATTGATTTTATTTTGAATCCTTTCTCTGTTCAATGGCCAAGGGATGTATTAAAAGGAGATTTGGTTAAAGAGTCGAAAGTATGTCAATTTATTAAGTACCTAAATTATTTATAGCGTACTGCTATTTAAAATTTTGAATTAAAGTCCCAAATGAAAGCTTTTCCAATTATTTTTTTATTAAAACTCATATTTTGATGAACGTTGAGATTTACATCGATGTAATAGAATAAAATACCTTAAGCTACTTGCGAAATATCGAAATTTTTTTCATAACGTATGAAAAACAGATTATATTTCATGACCTAGATACTATGAAACCTTAAAAAACTATGCTAACATATTTTATTGGAGGACCATTTTATAAAATATGCTATGTTTCTAATTTTATTAAAGACTTAACTTCTCAGGATTTTAAACGCGGCATATTCATTATATTATTGCCCGATGCGGACTTTTTGAAAACTACAGCGAACATTACATGGTCATGACGACACTGATAATCACGTTTAAAATTCGAAAGTCTCGTAAAATTAAACACAAGGAAATTTTATGATTATTATTAGCGCCTATAGATTATAATATACACAAACTTTGACCTTGCATATTGTTGTCTAGAACAACAGAAAGCAAAACTAACACCACACTATCAACAATGAAACACGTGGCACAAACTAAGAATGCACTTGAGTGTAGAAACCGCTTACCTCTCCCCGGCCGACAAGCAAACACGCCAAAAGGGGCAAAAGAGTTGAAAGTGGAAATCTCGAGTGGAAAATTTCGGAAATAAACGTACCGTATAATCTGGCTCAAAGGTCCGCAGTCACACAATGCATAATGCAGGAGGCCCCGCGTTGGCCCCTTTGTGTACACGGCACAAGATACGAACTTCCAACACTTTTGATGCGAACTTTTCATTAAATTGTGACGCTGTCTAACTCTGCTTGTGTTGATGGATAATGTGGACATTTTCTGTTTCTTGCGACATTGGAATATGATAATGATGTGGAATTTTTGAGCTCTTTTTGTATATTGTTAGTGTTTGGTAATGTAATCTGTATTACAGATTATCAGGCTCAACACATTATCAAATCTAGAAAGAGTCGGTCAAAAAATTAACTTCCTTAAATAAAGTCCTTCAAAATTTATAACATTATACTTTTTCAAGTTAAAAAGTAAATAAGACAAATTTTGAGAACTTAATAATGTTTCCGAAAATCCGTTTACGTAATATATGATATTTTCATATTTGTTCACAATTTTCAAACAATTATTCTTGAAGAAAGGAGTTGAATCAAAACCGATTTCAGACTTTTTGTTAGTTTATAAAAGGAGAGTCTGGTTCCATTCACGAATGCCAAATACAATTCACAGCTGTTCAACTGATCGATTTTCTTGGAAACCAGGAGGATTCCTAGTGTCCTATGCCTTTCAGAGTGATACACATTTCATTGAAAACATACCTGTTATATAACACCTGTTGACGTAAGACATACACCTTTTGATCAATGTTTTTTTAAATTATATTTGATAAAGGAAAACTCACACCTTTTATTGAAAATTATCATTGCGCGTATATTGCATAGATTCAATCATCATTCATCATTCATCATTTGTCATTCTATAACAAAGCAAACATTAGCAGTCTAAGCCTTTAAGATGTTAGTATTTTAAACAAACCCCTTTGCAGTCTTACATTTTATATGAGTATCGTTACTTTCGAGAAACAGATGGTCAAATATAAATCGCCATCCGCTGCTGTATTGTAAAAGGTTATTTTCTTTAATAGCACTTGTCTCTTCAATAAAATACTCTCGAGAACTGAGCTATATTTATGTTTACGTACCTTTTATTGGAAAACAGTTGCCTAATGACAGCTGCTTGTAGAAACGTGCAGAGGCGGTAGGAATGCAGGGAATAGCGCGGAGAATTGTTTGTACAGAAGTTTTAAGACGTTCGATGAATGTTTTTTATTTATTCATGTTTATGGATTTGTTTTTAATTGTTATGAATTTTTAATTCAAAGTTTGGAAATAACTGATATTATTTCGTTTTATAGGTTATAATAACTTGTCACTTTGCCTGCCATGCTCGTACGGTGTCTTTGCCCTTGTGACGCACTTTCTTTTATATTCTTATTTACTTCAACTATGTACTATGAAATGAACATTCATATACAATGATATTCATATCACATTCTATTCATTATTCTTCAAATCTATTGAAAGGATACATTCCTTGTGGATATTACAATGAAAATCTTGTCTAAGTCTGTTTAGGAAAGCTTAATCAATATTTGCGTGCAAAGCAAATCGATCAGAAGTACACCCGATACAAGGCACTTCAGAATAAACACAAAACAATACACTTAATTGTTAGCTTGAAATAAACCCATCTATGATACAGACTGAAAATAGTGAAGTAAATCCTCTCCAAATCCAAAACCTGTCTGAAGCGACGCAAATGGAATAAGTTCAATAAAATCGTTGTACGGAACTTCGCTCTGTATTGAAATGTTTGGAAAGACGATTTAAACAAATTTTCGGATCCCGATATTGAATCGGAATGTAGGAATGTATCTACGTTTTATGATATATTGAATTCGAGCGGGTTTGTGTGGAAATTGTCAAATGCATATAATAAACAATGGCTTTACATCTATTGTGCGATCGCTAGTGGAATAAAATATTATATATTTTATTTGAAAATAATTAATAAATATCATTATTGTTTTATTACACTTTTTTGCTAGTTAATCTAGGCTATAAAGGTTTTTTCTTTGACCAGGCTCTGATAGTGGAAAAATTTATTACAATATGAAAAATGAATACTAGGTAAAAATTCACATAACAATCGCAGTTTTATACTACGACTGTATCGGTTTATAATTGCGCTAAGAGAATTTCGTCTCTAGATTAGAAATAACCAAACTGTAAAATTCATATTCAAGTAATATAAGTTTATATTTTTGTAGCCTTCTAACAAAAATAATTTATTAAATATTATTTAAAACGTTCGCATCAAAACTCGAGCTACATCTAGCTAAAATTTTGTTTGTACAGCAAAAAGTTATAATATCAGTTCTAATAAAGTAGAAAGGCTATACGCTCCAGCTTTCCATGAAAATTAATAGTTTTCGGTGCTCTAAAAATGTATTTGGGAGCACGGAACGGGAATATCAATTTTAAGATTTGATCAAATAAATCATATCTGATATTTTATCGATATTTCCTCGTGGTTTCTATTTTTCAATTTTCTGATGAAATACTAGTGTTGTGTACTATTGAATATACTTACTTATATAAATGGTTCTTGTAATTTAATAACGAGGTTTATTTGTTATAAATGAACGTAACGAAAAAAAAAGAATTTAGCTCTGTTATCCGATAACCCAATAAGAATTCATCATAATTAATAATGATCTGATTCAGGTCCAGTGGTTAACCTTTTATCCAAATTGTTAGTTTTAGATTTAGACTAATATATTTATTTATAAATTTATCTGAACATCACGAGTCTTGTTATTTTTGAAGGGGAGTATCGAGAGTAAACCTACAGGAAAAACAAAAAAAGACTGATGATTAACGATGACGTATGAAGCTTTCATTAAAACGAATAATTGAAATATTAAACAAATAAAATTCTTTGCTCCAGCATTCATAACGCCCACACAACTTTCACACTTACAACTTCCAACTTAAATATACTTTCAAGCAGCTGTTTTAAGAGAAGTTATCGTAGTTCAACCAGATATAGTTTATAGTTAGAACTTGGTAACACCGGGTTTTATATTTTTGTTTGTATAAAAATGCGTTTTATTGCACTGAAAATAAAAACTAATGTTCCGTATCCATATTGTGGCTTATCTTATGATAACTTTCTTACGTTTATTAATTTAACACATAATCTATAGTAATATTATAAAGGTGAAGAGTTTGTTTGTTTGTTTGAACGCGCTATTCTCAGGAACTACAGGTCCGATTTGAAAAATTCTTTCGGTGTTAGATAGCCCATTTATCGAGGAAGCCTATATATCAGGCTATATATCATTACGCTAAGACCAACAGGAGTGGAGCACTGCGGGTAAAACCGCAGGGCACAGCTAGTTATACAATAAAGCTAGAGCTCTATAGTAAAAAAAATCATAACAAAATATTATAGCTATGTAAACATGAAAATAACAAACATTCGCATAAAATACGATAGTGCATAAAATCAATACAGTACGAAAAATAATAAACATCCAATATTCATAACAGTTTCCAATAATATTTTCCGATACACGTGTCCAAATAAAATTGAAATCTCTCAACAAGTTGAACCGTATCGAATATAGACTTACTTTTTTGTATTCTATTAATTCATTGAAGTGATACGTGGCAAATTGGAAATATGGTAAAACTTTAATCCAGGAGTAATTTTAAATGGAACACGTAGGTACTCTTTGCGCCGTGTTTTATTTTGCATACATTTGCAAATTATTACAAAAAATGTATTTACTCTAAGCAACGTGTGCTTTGGGAAAATGCAGTGACATTGATTGTGTAGGTGTGTAATAAATTATGCGCTTTTGACTGGATTTCAGTGCATTTTTGTACATAGAGGGAGTCTTGTAGCATTCTAAATATAGCATATTAATTATGTTTTTGAATTATGAATATTTATACAAAAACAGTTGGAGGAATTTGAAAGATGTACGGAAGAAACACATCAGACGTAACATGTGACACATCTCAAGAAAAGAGGAATGTCCGAAACTCTATGCCGAAACTATAAAGTGCAAAAATCTATTTTAGGGACCGTATAGAGACTTATACGAATACTGTCCCTAAAATAGGAACATTGCAAAGCAGAAGGATGATTTTAAAATTATTAACAGTTTATTTTTATTTGGGTTATTTAAATCATTACAATTTATATTTTTTCTTTTTGTGTTCAGTAGAATTATTTTATCTAAAAATTCAAAAATAAAAAAATATTTGTAAAGTATTGGCGAATTTTGTTTATTCACACCCTTTTTGGGGTGAATTTTAACAAATTCCTCTTTACATCATCCCTAGGATACTAACGGAATATTTTATTCAAATTTCAAAAACTTTGTTTATCGATCAACATCAAAATACAACATCAGGGGTGCCAGGTTCAATCCCTGCTTATAAATTGTATACTTTAAAATTGTGTTATTGCGAAATTTTATTATAGATAACAATCCCACTGTATTTAAATACATATTTAATATACGGGGTTGTATTTTTTAAGCTATTGCATAGCTTCTATCGCGGGCCTTGAGCGCGGGGACCGAATCGAGAAATTCCGTAACGAAAAAACCTCACGCTCCGCACTCCGACGGGCGGAGGTGTGGCTTGAAGGCATAGCATGCAATAGCTTTACCGCGGCAGTCCCTGAGTGCTACACGTCGTTTTTTTATTTTTAAGAAATCGAGGAAAGTGCATTTAACGAGATGATTGCCGACAGTCCCTTTTTGGCACAATCTATTTTACGTAATACTTAACCCAATTAACTACTTAACTACATATTTGATTTTACTCTTTAGTTAAACATAGATTATATAAATGCCGGCTCTTCTCAGTCTCTCTTCTGTTTATAACCTATGTTCCAGTGTATCAATATAAAGAAAACGAGTGTTTTATATCGTTACTTTATGTTTATACTATGTAGTCGTTTATTATGACATCGCCGTTAAAAATAACGTTTAAAAGTTAATGTTCCCTTCGACAATCTTGTTTAGAATACATAAAAAATATTATAATCATAACTATCTATTCAGAGTAAGGTGAATCAAAAATAAAATGAAAAATACTTTGAGATTTTGTATTGAACATATAGAATCGTCACAACATGGCTTCAACTCATAATAATTAGTTCTACAAACTGAACAATAAGTTGAATGATCTTAAAGTAATCTCAATTCTGCGAATAGAGATGTCCATAGCACGGCTCTCAATTCTAAATGAAATTTGCGAAGCCAGAGCATTATATACCGGTTCTGCTTTTTGTCTGTTCAACAATAACTAAAGGCTCGTTCATACTCTTGCTGGGTCTCATTTTAATTAATAATGTAACGTGTTTAAGCAAACAAACAAACTCTTCATCTTTATAATATTAGTATAGATTAATTATTCATAAATATAAAAATTATGAATTAAAACCTCACCGACGCAATGGTTATTACATCAAACGACATCATACGACATTGAAATTTTAAAGATCAAAATAATAGTAATTACTACGATCAATCTTATTGATATTTCTGTCAGAAAGAAGACTGACTCACTTTTCTCTGTTATATTTTAGTTCCTTTTATCTAAATAGATAATATAATAATTTATCTTCTACACCACAACACAAGAATTTACAACATGCTTCTTTGCGTACATTACTTATTTCTTCAAAACGTAATACGTGACTAGCTGTTATTTTCTTGCCTAAATCTATGAAACCCAAACACAAATGTACAATTTTCACACGTAATCCGATTGCGTTACGATTAAGGACCGCTTAAAGCCTCGGCGAGAGTATAACCGTCGCATAAGCCGCCTTAATGAAGTTCGAACCGAAACAATGGTCGTGCGCTAACGAGCGATAACGCTCCAGACGACAAATTAGTGGACCGCCTCGGATTGCCCATAAATTGCCGACAAATTTTATTATCTTCACCGGCCGGTCGCAGCCCATTGTGTACAAAGAGGACGTGTGCAGTTTACATAAACTTAGGGGGTTCATTTAATTTTCTTTTAGTTGCGACTAATAAATAGGATCAATTTTAGGGTTCATGTATGTCGCTTAGACCTTTACTTTTGCAAACAATGCAAAGGGGATATTAACAGAGTTCAATTATTATGTTTTTAGGACGCCGAGTTCATATAACAATAATTGTCATAACAGACGATATTTGTTTCGTTTCGTTTGTGAAATTTTAATCAACGTTAAGCGAAATGAAACTCTTTGAGAAATTATTTCGTCAAGATGGAAATGTGTTATTCCTTTGCCATTATAATAGCATTCTCAATCTAATAGGATCACTAGTTGACCCACTGAACTAAATAGATTTCCTATCATAAGTATAGCAATAAAAAAAAACATCCTACTTAATATTATAAATGCGAAAGTTTGTGAGGATGTGTGTGTGTGTGTGTGTTTGTTACACTTTCACGCAAATTCTACTGAACCGATTACAATGAAATTTAGCACACATATAGAGGGTAACTTGGATTAACCAGAGAATAGGTTTTATCCCGGAAATCCAACAGGAACGGGAACTATGCGGGTTTTCCTTTGAAAACCCGGGCGAAGCCGCGGGCGGAAATCTAGTATTTCATCAATATTAAAATAGAATAAACCGATACAAATAATAGCTCATTAACTATTCCGTATATAGGAATACCAAGATACCAAAAGTACAAAGCAGCTATATCTATACACGCGTAAGCAATACTCCAATAAAAAGGCTATAGCCAATAAAAGGTCAGGGTCGTATTATTGGCCGTGGAGCCATCAGCAATACCGTTACCGACCCAATCGGGTCAGAACGAAGCAATTTCGGGCCTATCTCAATATTAAATAAAGCCTGATTGTAAGTCGAATTGTAACGTGGATTGAACGCGGATTGCCCGGGTAAAACTTTCATGGGATGATGTTGATTTGGATATTGGATTGTGTTCAAGTTTTGTTGGGTTATATTTTAATATTTAACTCCAAAAGGGTACTGGAGTTTCGGCTGTTCATTGACTGAGTTAGTCGGCCTAGATCTTGATGAACTGATTTTGAATGAAAATTGTCTTATTACTGGAATTTTGTACAGCGAAATGGAAAATTGTTATAAATTCATACGATCGTAGTTCGTAACATTCAATACAAGTGCCATCAAAAAGTTAAATGGGACAATTTATTCCGAAAGAACATAATATAAAAAGATTACAGTGAATAAGTTTCTTACGTAACTTTTATTAAAGGTAGACATTACATAGTCCTTCTATTTATAGATTAGCTTAGATTATAAGATAACGAATTACATATATCTTAGAATCAAAGATACACCTAGGTACTTTTTCTTTCGTACATCAGTATCAAAGATCTTCAAATTAATACCCAACCTACCTTACAACATTACGGCTAATATAAAGCCGAATAAAACTATTCCTAAGAAATCAGTTTAGCGAATCTCTCTGTCCGATCTAAAGTCCGTTCTGAAGTTGTCACACAATATTAACCCCATAAATGAGGATCAGAGCTGTTATCTACATGGTCGTAAAGTTTGACCCGAGTTTGGGTCAAAGGATGAAATGTTGCTTTAAAACTTACGCCTGATTTAGAAGAGGAAGTTTTCTTTGTATGTGTATGAAAACTGTGCTCAATGTTGTATGGTTTCTACATAACCATGAATCTTAATACTATTATAAAGGCGAAAGTTTGTAAGTATGGATGTATGGATGTATGGATGTATGGATGTTTGTTACTCTTTCACGTAAAAACTACTGAACCGATTACAATGAAATTTAGCACACATATAGAGGGTAACTTGGATTAACACATAGGATAGGTTTTATCCCGGAAATCCCACGGGAACGGGAACTATGCGGGTTTTCCTTTGAAAACGCGGGCGAAGCCGCGGGCGGAAATCTAGTATATTTATAAATACTAGCAAAGACGAATACAGGAAAATGGTATCTGCTTGCCATTTTGTTACACATTATATTTTTTAATAAATATATTGGGTTATACTCCGAATAGGTAGAAATTAATATTGAATTCTTTACTAACTGAAATGTTGTTTATTATTAGATTTATAACATTAAGTAAAATCTGAATCTATTAACATCACAAATTTTTAAATTAAAATACTTCCCGTTACTCCAATAATACGCAGAATCCAAATAATTTAACCATACAACATAATCACTTATCCAATATATATATTAATAGAATCTGGAACATAATTAGAAACAGGATATTAACAGCTTCTAAGCAGTACTAAATATTCAATGAAAAGCGAGCAGCGAGTGGAACTAGGTACAGTTAATTAAGCCAGTCTAGTTCTCGACTCGTATAGACTTAATCCTTTAAGCTCAGCATTGATGTCACGTCTACTCTTTTGGGGAATAGACCCTGTATTCATGGCCTTAATCGATTTATAGGAAATCTAATTTATTGCTGTGATAAAGATTTTTCAAGATAAAGTTGGTGTAAAGAATATTATAGAGTATATGATAGTGATCATGAGTGTTGGGATGATATTTCTTAAAAAAAGAGATTTTCTTGAATGGAAAGCGTTGAAGTATTAAGATGGTTCTAATCAATCGATCGAGGAAGAACCTAATGATTTCTTGTTTATTATTTAGGCATTAATTATAGAGACCTATTAAGGTTTATGCCCTTATTTTATACTCACAAAATTTTCTTAATTATTAATTTCGTAATTATTAAGCTTTGAATGTTTTCTATCATGATATTGTTCTGAATTTCAGGTTTTTATTGTTATTACCAGTTACCACGCTCATTTTCAATACCTATCTTCATTCTTTACAGATCGAGAATTACTAAGTCCTGCTACTTGTTAATTCCACCATGATCTTATTGATACCGCCAAGAATAGTATAGAAATGTCATATAAAACATAATATACTTATTTTAAATGAGAGATATATTTCAATGTAATTTAGTAACCAATATATTTGCAAGCCCTTATTATTGGAAAATACCTACTTTTCGGTACTCATCTAATTTTAACAATTTGTAAAAAAATATTATTATTTCAAGTGCTTGTGTGCGTGCGTACAAGTGTTTCAACACATGCTTAATACACTTTAATTTTTATTGTATCAGTATTTAGCAACAATTAGTCGACTGTTTATTCTTGCTTTATTCAAAACGTGGTTCACCGAAAATGTTTTAAAGAGGAACGGAGGGCTTGTCAATATTGATTCATTTCCATTCAGCCTCTGCACACATTAACCCAATATAAACTTTAATAAAACCAATCAGAACGGTATCGATGAAACATGTGGTGATATAAAACAATTAAATTCAAATTGTTGAGAGATACCTTTTATATTCAATTTTATTAATAGAGTACAAGTTTTTTTACTAGTAAGTTAATAATATGATATTTTCTAGTGTTTGATTTTACGCGAGTATTTGGAAATTAAAGGTGTTTTAACGGATTTTAAACGCGTAGAGTCTCCCCGTGACCACGCTCGCTGTAAAGTGTTCGAAACGTCGCGAAAATAATATAATGAATAAATCGCGTTTAAAATCCGTTAAAACATCTTTAATTTCTAAATATGATATTTATAAGTATCAGTTTACGTATTTATTATAGTAGAGTGGACTTGCAAATGGTAAAATGAATCCCTTCTACGAATATGGATTTTGAGAAGCAAAATACGATTTTAGAACGTCAAAAATCGAGCCGAATGTCGGAAAATCAAAACAGCATGGATATTGGATAATATGTAGAATGATATCCTGTGCTTGCTAACAAGTGATATTGCGGTGTTTTAAAATCTATGTCGTTTTTATTATTACAATTAATGTTATAATTACGTTTTTAATTGTACACAATAAATTATACAAAGAAACAGACAGATTTTAAAATGTTTGTTATTTTTACTATCTCATGCATTACAGACACGCATCACTACATAGTATAAAACAAAGTCGCTTTCTCTGTCCCTATTTCCCTATGTCCCTTTGTATGCTTAAATCTTTAAAACTACGCAACGGATTTTGATGCGGTTTTTAATAGATAGAGTGATTCAAGAGGAAGGTTTTAATATATAATTTATTAGGTTTTAGACAAAGCGGGCGAAGCCGCGGGCGTTAAGCTAGTACTATATAAACAATACTAAATATACTAAACATTGAATATAATCCGTGGTTTATAAAAATCCTTACCATAAACCCAGATTGGTCGACCCCGGCTCATCAACATTACGTGACTTGCTTGCTACTCTTATATCTTTGCACAAGGATATCCCTTACAATAACTATCGTATTACATTATTTGACTCAAGTCACCCCAATCATGGAATACCTAATACCTACTTGGATAAGGTAAAGGGTTGAAATTTTAGACTTTCTGTGTATATTGTGCAGTATTATGTACCTATTTTGAGACGTTGTAACAAGTAGTAAAGTGACTTTTCTGTTGGGTATCAGCAGGGATTAATAATTCATATAAATATGTGTATGTTTTTTTTATGAAATTTATGCTGTATTTAATGAAATTTAATTGTGTTAAAAGGCTAATAAATATATACGAATGATCACAAATCGCCATTGTTGTTCCACACCTAGGCTCTGAGTAAAAAATAAAGGGTTGTTTGTTGTATTTAGGGTACATGTTCGTTCTTTATGAAATTCATTCATTCAATCAGAGTACCCAACCTGCAGGGTACTTTAAGAGCACCAGTTAAAATCTCACACAAAAAATCATCGAAATTTTCCGAAACATAAAAGGAAGAAGATGAAGTCATTTGTGATCTGATATAATTCGGAACACCAATGATTTTGCTTGACATTGCTAAAACAATAACCTCCTAACATGCAAATAATTAATCTATCCTAATATTTTAAAGCTGAAGAGTTTGTTTGATTGTTTGTTTGAACGCGATAATCTCGGGAACTACTGGTCCGATTTGAAAAATTCTTTCGGTGTTAGATAGCCCATTTATAGAGGAAGGTTATAGGCCAGGGCTTCCCAAACTTATTTGTACTGTGACGCCCTTGGGATTTTACCATTTTTCTACGACGCCCCTCAACCCAGCCCCCAAAAATACTTAGCAATTTTAGTACCAACCTCAGGTTATCAGAAAAACACTATTTGGACATTTATAATTTTTATTAGTAAATAAGAACGAAATCAAAACATAAGCATAAAAATAAAAAGAGATATTTAAGCCAGCAAAGCTGGCTAATGTGGAGGATGTACTTGCTTTTCTGAGCATAGCTTCTGAAATCGGGGCTCCAGCTTGGAAATTGCCACTCTCATTTCCTTTTCTATGTCTATTTTTGACCTGTACTTGTTTTTTATTACTGCAACTGCAGAAAAGCCTGTTTCGCACAAGTACGAAGTCGCAAATGGTAATAAAACCTTTAATGCAGCAGTACCGATGGCACGATATTTATGAGAAACAGAGGTCCAAAATTCAAACAGTTTGTCCTTGTCATGTTGAATTTTTAGGCTGGAATCACAGGACAATTCTATTAATTGTTCTTCTTCTTCTGTTGAAAGTGTTGATGGTGGTGGCGACTGAAAAGGATTTCTGACCCAGTCATATTGCTCCAGATTATCGGGGAAATATGGACATGCGACGCCCCTGGGACAATGTCGCGACGCCCTAGGGCGTCGCGACGCACAGTTTGGGAAGCCCTGTTATAGGCTATATATCATGCCACGGGGGTGAAACCGCGCGGAGCAGCTAGTAGTAGAATAATAATTCAGATTTGAAAATAATATACAGCCATTTGAATTAGCATAAATTTTCAATATTACGTAATAGTTCCCATTGTTTAATCAATAGCAATTTGCGGCTAATTTTCAATTGTACGGCTGCGAGCTATTTGCGTATCATTAGTTTATCAATTACAGAATATTATATTGTGCTGTGATTTATAGCGCATGCTCTAATTTTCCTGTATTTACGACGCTTTTGAAATGAGTATCTAATTCCTTTGATAATATTTTTGTAGGTGTTGTTAACATGTTATAAAATGAAATTATAGGATAAAATATATCATAATCAAGAGACTATGTATACCAACTAACTAAGAGAAAAAAAATAAAAATAATGAATGTAACCGAACGTTTTATAAAAAGTTAATTTGTAACAGCGAATGTGTATGTACATGTTATTATTTGTGTATTGGTTACACTTATATTATACGAGTGTCTTTATCTATAAGTTTTGGAGCTTTCAATGAAAAAAAAACACTAATAATTTCTGTTGAAATAGGTTTTGTAAAGCTAAGATAATTCACACAATATTCAAACACACTGACAAAATGAAGCTACATTTTAAATGCCACAAGCCCCACAAAGAAGACAGGATTAATTATATTCAACTAACAGTGTACGAGAAACACGCACAGCGAAGCAATTATCGAGTTAGCGTGTCACTAAAAGTTAACTGGGACTTTGCCTTATTAAGCTGCGATAACGCTAGCTACACAACTATTAAAACTTTCTTTAGTAACTATGCAGTGTTGACGTTAAACTATAGCTTTAGGGAATTAAATTACTATTTTACTATTATATTTTTACAGATTATATGAATGATGTACTACGTTTAGATGATGATGATGACGCGCGATATTATCTACTCGCGCAACCAAACATGATTTTTAACAGAATATTTAATACCTAACTTACTTTATTACTGAGTAATTCAGATAGAACCATTCCTAAACACAAAACTAGCAAAAACATTGCAAAATTATCGACACATTTCGAAAAAATTGGTCGCACAAATACTACGTTTTGTCAACTAAACATTTCCCTTTATAAACAACAGCCACTACGCTATTATCCGGCGAATTAAAACAAGATAATTCGATTGTGACCACGTTCACTGAAATTCAGCCCCAGCCGGGAAACTAATCGGCTAATATTAAATAAACATTGGCATAATTAGCTTTGAAATGTCACAGCTACTGCGTATTATAAGATTGGTTGTATTCTTAGGCGGAAAGGTTGAAAATGGTAAGCATCGATATGATTGGGATTTTGTAAAGACTTAAGAAGCTTTCGCGGTGAAACAAATTGGAAAACAGATCATAACATTACAATAATTATTATACATTTCATTTGAATATAATTCATGTATACTTATATCATAATATTATACACTTGATTAGGGTTATTTTGTGAAGCAGACGTTATTCCTTTACAACCACGACCCAACCAACTATGATGTAAATAGGCTACTCAAGAATCTTCAAACAACTGTATAAAATACGATTGAAACGCGCTTGAATAAAATTCTGCTTCTGAGCCCTGAACAGACGTCAAATGAAAGGACAGTCACCATCAAAGAGCTCCGAAAACAATTAAATAGAAACATTGCGATGTCACAGCATTTTAAAGGGTTCGGTAACAATTCTTCACAGTATAATTTATACAGTGACGTTTGTTTCCCTCCGTGATAAATTAAACTGCTGTCGCATTAAACAAGATAATGCCGAGCGACTCATTACTCCTAATAATGTTGTTTTGTTCGGACATTAATTTAGTAAAGTTGTTCTCTAAATAAACAAGTTGGCGTTTGTTAATGACGTCTGTAAGTTTGGTCGGATTTCGTTCTGTAATGCTGTGGATTGTAATTTTGGTTAACGGCGTACTGAGTTTGATTGGTGATCTGTTATTTTATAATAAACGCGTGCTTGTAGAGATATTCTTTATTATGATTAAACTTGATTTTGTGATCTCATTACATTTTTATGGTATCGATTGTAAGCAATGCAACTATACGTTTTGCAATCTTATCAAACAATACTCTTATACGATTCCATGCTCTTATGTTTCATAATGTTTTTTTAAGAAAAAAAAACAAAAAAGACGTGTGGCACTCGGGGACTGCCGCGGTAAAGCTATTGCATAGCATGCCTTCAAGCCACACCTCCGAGCCCGTCGGAGTGGGGAGCGTGAGGTTTTTTCGTTACGGAATTTCTCGATTCGGTCCCCGCGCTCAAGGCCCGCGATAGAAGCTATGCAATAGCTTAAAAACAATAAAATTATAATAGCTAGCTAAAAACCTATGTATAGTGATGATTAAAACACCCTTACCACTTTAACTAATTTGGTCGTTGATGTATCTATCCCCATCAAATATAGTAGTCACACTGATGTATTGCCGTTCACGAGTGTTCTCCAATATTCTAGAAAAAATTGTTGGGCTCGCCAAATCTATTAAGTCAATAGCGTCAATTTATTTCCTTTTTGCCCTAATTTTTCAGTTCAATTCGGGAATGAATAGAGATAAATTAGTTAGACACTACTGACCTTGGAGTTTCTGAAAAGGTGATTTCCAATCGGTGTAGAATGAAGATCTTAATTCAGATATCCCTTTAGATTGTATGACAAATCATAGGCATTCTCTATCAAAATAGAGAATGCCTCCTAGCACCTTGCTTTTGGTGTAAAGGCGATAATATTTAACACACTGCCTTTCTTCAAGTCTTAATTAATCTTTCCAGAACTTTGTGCTTAAATACCAACGCCATGATTTCCGAACTATGCCTTAATAATTAGAAACAATATAGAAGCTACAGTTTTAAAAAAACTGAATGTTGTTGTTTGAACCGTAACTACAGAAATAAAGTGCCTTAAACTAATAACATCCCTTCCATAAATCTCTCCATTGTTTCCTTAATTAATCGATATATTTCCCAAATTCAAATAAAACAGAATTAGAACAAAGCTGTGTAGAAATTTTTACGAGTGGCCACTTACAAGGAAGTGAATTTGTTACAACGCCATAAATTATTTTTTAATGTTCCCGATGTCTTGAAATTAGAGTAATTGCCTTGGCAACACAGTTAACATGAAATGTACAAGGATATGTCAAATAAATGCTGAAATAGGACCCATTTAATTGCAAGTACTACATATGTCTCTACTTTAACAAAAATATGTACCATTTTTATGTAGAAAACATTATAACCGCTTTAGAGAAATATAATAACTGCTTTGAGAAATTTTTATGAACATTGCTTTACTAATAATTAATTAGTTAACATATTGTCATGACAAAATATTCAACGTCCTACATTTATTGGTATGTTCATAGACGATGCTAATGTAATTCCCGAGAAATTACTTTTCCAAGATTATCAGGTACGAACAAAGAATATTTCTTATATGCAAGTATACACGAAGCATGTATTTTTTTTTTTAATTTCACGACGATCTTCGGTAGAGGTGTGGTACCTTCCCCTGTGGGCGCTGGCCCAATCCGCGCCGAAGCGTGCTCGACCACATTAAAATTATCTTTATGGATCTTTTCATCTGAAGACAAAACGAAATTATAAATAAAATACTTTTTGATTATGCTAATTTTATTTTCCTACCTTCAGCAACAGTAGTTGATAAACAAAGCGCTTTCTAATAAGATAATTGAGCACATAAATCAGTTCGCAGCACTGAACTAATTTTATCGACCAAACATGTTAACTCAATTAGCATCTAATTCATATTACACGATTTCATCAAAATCAAGGCTTTCAATATGCATTTTGCGGGACATTAAATTTAAATTAATTACTGTTAAATGGAGTTTAACCAGTAATCTGTTTGCTATACGCATTACATTATGTAGATTGCTTAAATTAAACCTATATTACATACAATTGGAATTGTTCAAAGTAAATACCTGACTAAACTATGTGCGCAATTTGCAACAATTGAGATATTGATACATTTGTTTCGATTTCTATGCAAAAGCTTGTAATGAATTTCTGAATATTTCGAATATGACCATCAAAATAATTCAACTGGCGTCTACGCAAGTCTTACGGTCATTCAACAGCACTCAAACCTCAAATTATTAGTTCAAAGTTCATGATAAGTTTGAAAATTCTTATATATAATTTTATCCTCATCGTTATTACAATTCCATATTATCTAGAATATTATCGCTCTATGTCAATGATATACCCAACAATTATTATTATATCAACTGACAAAAAGCAAAATGTCTCTCTGGGAAACAATGGAAAAAATAAATACGCATTTATTATGAAAACGGGTTGTCAATTTTAGCACACGACAGATCTCGAACTTGTCAAAAGCAATAATCACGAAATGATCGCAAATGGAATAGCGCGCGTTAGATTCGTATCTACGGTTACCATGGCAACGGGAACAAATTATAAAAATAATGAGGGTAGCGGGGCCAAATTGAATTTATTCAAACAATAACAATAAGACGTCAATACGGCGCAGCTATTCCCGGAATAATGCTAATTTGTACAGCGCTATTTAGAACAATTGTTTTCACTTCAGCACAATGTCTGCTCGACGTTGAGAAATTGGCCAATTTCTTTGTTCTTGAGGTGTTATGAGGGTGTAGGGCGTTTTGATTTAATTTTTATTGGAAAAAGATTCCACTTAACAGTAATGATCACAGTTGGAGGGGTCGGAAAAAGGCTGAATGAGAAAAGCTCAAACCGAACATAATGTCGTCTATGAATATGAATAAAATTAAAATGTAACTGATAGTGACTGCTTTGATACAAGCTACCAGTTTGCGTTTACTATATTTAGCGTTTAATAGTTCGTATCAGTGAAGAACAGGTGAAGAATCCACTTAGATATTTTTTGCTCAATCTCAAAAGTCAATTACTACTACGTTTGAGCTTTTATGTTCGACTAGCTGTTGCCCGCAGCTTCGCCTGCGTGGAAAAGATAAATTTTCATCGTACAAACTATCATCCCCTATTTTACCCCTTTAGGGGATGAATTTTCTAAAATCCTTTCTTAGGGGACGCCTACGATATGACATCTACCTGCATGCCAAATTTCAGCCCGATACGTCCAGTGGTTTGGGCTGTGCGTTGATAGATCACTATATAAGTCACCTTTGAGTTTTATATATATAGATTAAGATTATGATTTGGTAATATGGTAAGCTAATTTTTACTGTACAATACAGCAAATGGGATAGTCACTAGCAATTTTATAAATATCAGGGTGTGTCTGTTACGGTCACGCCGATATCAATTATATTAATAAAAGCTGTTCGGGATTAAACCTGGACTTTTATTCAATCAGTATATCCTTTATCCAGGTCAATTAAATGTCATCCAAATTAGTCCAACATTTTTTACCAAATTAGGTTTACTAACATTTAAACTGAAATTTGGTAGCCTTTATATAAGGTTTATATTATTGGAAACAGTACATTCGAATAATAGGGTTAGTGTGATTAGCACTTTCCTCTATAACCGTTAACACTGTTTGAAACTATAGTTGTAGTCTTAGTCGTAGCAATGCCTTCAAATTGAGTCAATTTTCAAAAAATCCTGTTTCATGCGCTCTATTTTAAACTACAAATAGCAAGTTCGAACTCAGCAATCTAATTTCTTCTGCTGTTTCAGTTTAAGGTGCCACGAAGAAACCTAAATAATTCCTTTAAAAAATCTACACCAACCAGCTACATTTTTCCCCACGCAGGAATCATGTCTCACATATTTTCATTAAATACAAAGCTACAAAAAACATAACGCCATCTTGAGATATCGCGTTATTTACAATCGTAGGTTGAAAAAATATTTCAAGGAAAGAAAAGTAGAATCTGAACCGTAAACAGGGAAATGTACGGAAGCATCGACGGGACATTATGTAAAATGAAATATATTTATCACACGTGCTTGTGCAAGTCAAAAGCGGATATTTTTAAGCTCAGAAAATCGTATTTTAATGTTGTGAAATCAGCTAACAAAATTGTAGGTATATGCTATTAAATTAAACACAATATTAATGAGATTGCAAATTGTATCAGGTGTAATTTTCTTTGATTGTAGGCCCACGACAAACTCAAAGTTGAAACATTTTTGTTCACGTAAACTGCCATGTGTTTTTACACGTAGTTCCGGAAGGTCGCTTCCAGTAGAAGAATCGGCAAGAAACTTGATAGTTTATAGGAGTTCGCATATAGGATGCCTAAAAATAATCAAAATAGAATAATATATTATTCATATGTAGCAATTTATACCATTGATTTCGCGAGACAAAAAAAAATGGTAACATGGATCAAAATAGAAAATAAGAAAGGTCAATGCCAAGAGGTAAAAATACATTAATATGATAAGGATTACTGAATTTTTTTGTCAATTCAATATATTTTCCTTATCCTTATTCGAAAGAGATACTCGATATGATGATACTTGAGCCTTTATTGTTTAGTGCTTTTTTTGTAAAATTATTCTATAAATAAATGTATGACATAAATTGAATCTATTCTTCAAAAAGAATTATCAACAAATAGAACATTTCTTCTATTGGTATCATCCTCTTATCTTTTTATAGACTTCAATCGTCAAAGAATTTTGTAGATATTAATACACTAACAGTACCTACTATCGATTATTATCCATACATGTAATTGAAAATATGACAAATCAGGTTCCTTTAACTACCAATGTAATGAAGTATCTTGATAAAATAGCGCTTTCCTATCGAAACTTTAAAAAGTTAGAACCAATAGACTATTCCATCTACTTTCGAACTAAAAATGCGAAGGCAGTACACTGTACAATACCTGCGCGTGCGTGAATGAAAGACAATCAAGCAAACATACGTTCGCAATTATAATATTTAGTTAGGAAAGTAAGGATATACGACGCTCATCTCTCACAACCTGTGCCTTCAAAACGTCGCCAAATTCAATTATAATTCACCCATCGACTCCATTATCTTCTTTTCCACTCCTTGACTTCATATTGTGTCGATAAGAATTACGTTTTATTGTCTTCGAATATTTTCGAGGTCTTAGGGAAACTTGGGATGCTTGTTGTTTCGTTTTTATTGTTCGTGTTTTAACTTGCGTAGAGTCATAAAAACAAGTTTGGTTTATTTGTACTTTACGATATTTAAACACTCAAGGCAATGAATTAAATACGGTGAAATGATATTATAACGAATCATACATGAATGAATTTCTGGTTGAAGATCACACATTGTTTTCTAATAATTGACCTTTTAAAGCCAACCATTTGGAACTAATCAATGCATAAACAATATGTTAAGCTAATAGTTTAAAGCTTCACGCGTCCTACGTACATTATTTGCTCGTAACTAAATCAGTATGTTATAAGTAGGACGCGTGAGGGGTTAACGAACTTAATTAGGTGTTTTTAATCTTGACTGAATTTCAAATATAGTTACTGGATTCCTAAATTAATACCGTGTATTTCATTACATCTTTCTCCAATCATTTTTGTATTATATACCTCTCTAATATAGGTTTCTCCTAATAATTTCACACGCAAACGTTACATTGGGTTATTTCTTTTGATTAGTACAATCCGGTCGCGCGTGTCCACGCATAAAGTACGAATCTTGATGTATTGATCGGAATTCTGAACTATTTGTATAGATTAGAACGAATGTGGTGCACATGACGTGATTAAGCGGTGTTTTGAGATACTAGACGTGAGCCGCGGCTTCACCTGCATGGTGGATATCCTTTATCAACTTCTTGGGTGGACATTTTAAAGGATTTTCTATTTTGGATTGAATTACTATTTTCATTCAAATTTTGATCGATATTGGTGCAGTTTAGCCGTGAAAAACTAACAGACTTATGCATTTATTATGTTAGTATTCATGGATTTATTTGTTATTACTTTTCTATGTCCATTTTTCATCTTCTATATTAAATACTTTGAATTTAAATATAAAACACAATATGTGCGGATAAAAGCATTTTTCTCTTTATTTCCAAAATTCTTTGAACTAGGTAATTTTATAAGTTGGACGATTTTCGTTGAAATTAAATTTCTAAGTATATATGTAGTATAAAATTTAAAATTATTCAAAGTTTATTAACATGTGCTGTAATAAATAAACAAAACTAATAATTTTAAAGGATAAATCTGTAGATAAGATAAACTTTAGAAAGGAAATAAAATTTAACTGATACTTTAAGAACTAGTCATATTATTAAACCAGTATAATATATATATTTAATTTACATAAGCCTAGAAAACCCTCGCAAATTATGACTAGATATAATACAAAATTATTTTATACCTCGCCGTTATAATCACGCGAACTTATTACTTCTGGCTGCGAATTTTCTGCTAAAATCTTAAAAATATTATTTAAAATACGATCAAAAGTGCATTGTATTATTTCGAGATCTCTTGCCAAGCGGGTCTTTCTTGCTGCCAAGAAATTATTTCGTTGTAAGAGGCCATCATCGTCCGTGCCTTAGCGCTCGGCATAACTTTTAATGATATTTTTAAAGTATTCGCTGCAATACTATTCTATTCATTATATTTCATTAGTTTCGACTGAGTGTGATGTTTATTTTATCAGATTTAAAACAATACTGGGTTACTCGAACTGATGATATATACATAATACAACAGAAGATAAGTCTTACTTGAATGCTTGTAGATTTCTTAACATAATATCTATTTATTAATATTTACATTAGGGAACGCTTCTATTCGATACAGATTTAGTCCCGGACCCACTTCTGTACTCGCCGCAAGGGCAGGCATATAATGACAGATTGACTGTAAATTGTGATCATTTACTGGGTCATTGTCAAATTTTGCGCAGGTAAACGTAACTGCAGATTTCAAAAATGTGAAGAAGAAAATATTTTAAAATTGAACTTTTCTTTATGCCTGTGCCTGTTAAAACAACTGAAGTAGGGTTAATTTAAGTTGGCCGCGATGTTTAGCTAATAATTTAAGATTTATTTCAGATTTAGTGCGTCAGGGTGGTGAAAAAATACAACTCTGTTATCATTACACTTTACCTTTTAACATTAAGTTAAATAAGCCAGTCGCACATATTTTGGCTTTTATATTAATTACAGTCTTATATCTTATAATCACCATTAGAAGCACAAGCTTTTTTTAAGTTTTACAGTAATTCATTTAAAATTTTAGTCAACTCTGTTACTTTATGAATAATAACAAACCTTAAATTCTACACAACTCCATGAAATATCTATAAATTAACAGCTAATTACAACATATAAACGCTTCATTAACTGACAAATTAACCTATTGTAATATAGCAGTATTATATTGAATAGCTTTTCCTAAATTTTGTAAATATGTTCTTTAATCTTCGGGACACGAAAGTAACAGAGTTGTAACACAGTAACTTAGTTGTTCTTTTTGTACTATAAGTGAATAAATTGCATACTCTTGATATGTCGTCACGTTCGAAAAGATTGATTTTGGTTCTTAAAACATTTTTCTTACATGTGGGCTGATTTTTTTCATATGAAACTTTGATCCACAGCAAGACACTCTTGTATAATTTGTATTTCCTGCCTAGAGAATTTAACGGCCTTCTTGTCAAATATTTTATCAATAGCATACTTTTCCTTCCGATTCTTAACTTTTTCATGGCGTTTTTTAATAGCATTTACTGGATTTACTGGATTATTTTTAGACTTCTTTCGTTTTTCTCTGTTGCATTGTTTTTAATACGTCTCGTATCTCTTGTTTACTGTTTGTAATTGTTACCTACTTCAATTTTATATAATCTGTAAATAACTGCGATATGTTTCTCTTAACTTGCTTGCTGCTCAGCTAGCGTGCGAGAAGCATTTTAAGGGCGTTAATAACGGCAAGAATATCCTGTAACAATATCTTCAAGGTTACATTTAATTATATATGATTTATTTACATATAACAACTCAAAATTACTTTAGGAAACCGATTATTAAGAAAAAAAAATATTACAAATATAAAATTTCAAACAAAAGTTAAAGAATACATGCTTACTCAACTCTGTTACCATGAGCTAAGTAACAGAATGATGATAACAGAGTTGTAAATTTTACATTCTAAAAGACATAAATCATAGAATAATGCATTTAGTTATTTTTTTATTTCAAATTGAGCATAATTACCCCTTAAACAACAAATTGAACGTAAAATAATAGAAAAAAACGGTTTTACTTACGTTAATAGGTAGGTAACAATGTTGATGCGGAATAAAAACACGCGGCACGTTCAACGCCACGCGGTCGACTGAAATTCAATGTACCCCTCCCCCCGACCTAACAAACGACCACAATGGCTGCAGAAACCTCGCTCAAGCTAATAGAAAGTCGAAAACAGCGCCACCTCTATTTTGACTAATGATTTATTTAGTAACATAGTAGAGCACACGATTCCAAACACTACGTGGGACAAAGTTAAAATTTTTTTTATAAAATAAATTTTAGCACTGATCGGTTTTAAAATCTACTCTTAGAAATATTTACAATATTCTGTTTATAGTAATATTTTAATTGATGTGGGTTGGTATATTGGAAATTGTAGTTATTTTATATTTTCTGTAACGAAGTGCTACTTGGGACAGGTCAAATTTGTATGGAAAACCCTTCTGTTACCAGAAAAAACCACGATGTTATTTTAAAAAATAAAATAAAAAATGAAAAATAGGCCTTTATTTTATTAATATATGTTTAGTAATGCGATTAAGTTTGTATTTGCTGTATAGTTTTTAGTGACATTTAACTTTTTAATGGTATAGAAGTAAAAAAGTTTTGAGGGACAAGTTAACCTGCGCAAAATTTGACAATGACCCTACCTATACAAAACGTATTTCTTTGCTACTCATGTTATGTTAAAGATATCTAACTTTCAAGAAACATACATACAAATTTATGAAGTACTAGCTGAGCTCCACAATTTATATTGCACTGCTCCGCACCTGTAAATTTGGTCTTAGCGTGATGAAATATAGCCTATAACCTTCCTCGATAAATGGGCTATCTAACACTGAAAGAATTTTTCAAATCGGACCAGTAGTTCCTGAGATTACCGCGTTCAAACAAACAAACTCTTCAGCTTTAAAATAATAGTATAGATTCCCATGTATTAAACAGATTGGAGCCATTAGTTGTTGACTATAAGTAACATTCTCAGTTCCCCACATCCATCAGAACAACGGTTTGTACTCCACAAAACAGGTGATATTATCTCTTCAGGATGCTGTCTCTCAGGCTAATGATAGTCTGGAACATTTGTCTAGATCAGTTCTGTCCACGTCACGCTCACGAATAAAGTGTTTGTATTTGCATTTATGCAAATCTTTTCAACAATTCTGTTCTATATTATCTATAATGGAATGCATAAGACATGTGAATAGTTCTAACTGCATCCATGTTCTTCGCGTTACTAATTTTCTTGATACCTATTATAGTGGAAGCGATGTGAGAAATTTGACCTTAAATGAAAATTATGCTGGTCTTGATAGTGTGTTTGGTAACACTACATTTTAGGAATTACCAAGGACAATTAGAAGCATTATTTCCATACCACACATAAAATTAACAGTAATATTTTAATGTATTGTAACTGTACAGTACGTGTGTATACGCAGCTTCGTATTTAATCGGCATTTTATTATCGTTCTTCAATATACATACATAAGATAGCTATCTCACATGAATATTACACAAAATTCCATACGCTTTTCAATGAAATTTTCCAATAAGCGATTATTTTTACCAGATTCTCTGTACATATATTATATTATCAGTTTATTTTTGCCGATAATCCGAATTATCTCATACATCGTTCCACATGATCTATCAGGTAGGCAGAGTACGTGACCAACTCGTAATCTGCCTAATATGCCAGACATAGCCTTATTACATTAGTTTCAGTGCGGGAGATATTGTTTTTTTTTGCTGGTAATACGCTGCGAAAATAATTGCTACGTAGTGTAAAATGTTAGTATATTTCTGTATTGTTTTGTAAGAATTAAATATTGATAAAATAGTAGTAGCCGAACATATAGTAATAGTAGTAACCAAGTAATCAAAATAAATGCGCTAAAAACAGCGTTTGAAAATAAAATAATAGGTATCATTATTTGTCTTTTCTTTAGCAAGCAACCCTTTTATTTGCTTGTCTTTGTAATTCTTCTGTGTTTTATATATTTTTTTCGATGTGCTTGTAAGTAAAGATTTAAATCCTTTCTTCATTCATTGAGACTGAACATCTTTTTATAAGACTACTAGATACTACTAGATACCTTAAATGATTAACTTAAATTTGTTACCTATAGGATGCCTTTTAATCATAATCCGCTTAGATATAAATTGTGAACCGATTTGTATAGAAAAAAAGTGACTTTGTTTTATACTATGTAGTGACGTATTATATTATTTTTATTATTTTGTTTTCATGTACAGTGAAGTGTTAAATTTATAGCGTAAAGTGTATTCTTTAAATTTAGACGCTGAGTTATGAAGCTTGTTTTTAAAAAAATTCTCGTCATACACGATATTCTCAGCCGAGATAATTAACTATCCTCGACACTTGATGTCCTTATAATATTATTATTAAGTGCTGTATATAGAGAATTCCCAGTATAAACCCAGCTTCGTCATTCATTTTCTTTTTCGGTTAGTGTGAAAATATAAACTAGGAGCAGTTTATATAGAGGCTCTATCACTTAGTAGTATTAGAAATATACATTGAATTAGCAGATCGTCGAGATAAGGAAAAAGAAAAGAAGACTATACTACTGTAATTTTATTTAATAATATGTTGTATCAAAAAATCAACGAATTCCAGAAAAAATATCCAGAAAATGTTCTTTCTATGAAAGCGTATAATAATTTATTCGCGGTTAAAGTATACAAAAATGTACGCTACTACGCTTACCGTTTGTTTGAAGCTTCAAAAAAGTAATTATACGAATTTTGAAAATAACGCTAAGTATATTAAAAATATCTCTATTCACACAAAATACAAAAAATCTGTATTTCCATTCGTTAAAAGGGATGGGACGCTTCGGCCACTCGTTGCCAAAATCAGCTGAACAAAAACAAACGGAACATTTTTAGTTAAATTATTATCAGGCGCTCTCAGCAACGTCAAAACATGCAATTATAATTCAAGGCACATTCTGATGACTGAGTACGCCACAATCGGGCTAATGACAAACTTGCTGACAAGACTCTGCCTCTTTAAACACGACCTTTATTTAGAAAGGTCTCATTGTAGTGTAGGAGATAGCGACCAAAGAATATTTCATAAATAATAATATGTCTGACAGTCCAGAATTATTGGTAGTTTTAAGAAATGGCTATTTATAAGCTAAATGAAGAAACATTTGTAAAATTTACCATGTGTTTTTTTTTCCAGAATCTAAAACAATTAAGGCGGCACACACACAAACGTGAACCCAGGTTACAGTTTCCAGCAATGCGTCTAAATAAATTTTCACTGTAAAAAAATAATGATATAAAAATATCATCGTTCATATTTATATATCAGTGAAATCAAACTTAAGTTAAAGTTCACAGTATCTTTCAACATATTTTTCATGAAATAATGCAGTAATTTATTTCGTTCCATTTTATTCGTCAGCTCCTAAACTATGCTCGTGTAGGAAAATTTTTGATCGTATTTGCTTAATATTACCAGTGAATATTTCTTAGAATAATTTTTAGCCTCCACGTGCAAGAATTGATATCTAAGGGTCCCTTGTTCTTTACGACATTTTCTGACCCTAAAATATTAAATACGAATGTTCATTGTATCACAAAATTTGAATGATTTCTTGTTCATGAATGTAAGGGAAATAACAGTGATATATTTTTTTTAATGATCACTAGAATAAGATATATTTAATTTTTATTATTGACTTTTTGGTGCTATAATACATTAAATGCACATAGCTTTAATACTTTATAAGTTCAATTACTATTAAATAATATGGCTTATTTGTAAGACTACTTCTAATCATTAATTATCTACAATATTGCGAAGAAATAAATTTCTATTTCTTTCTTTTCAGTTAAGAATTAGTTTGTATAACATCAATTACGTTTTCAAGTTAATGCTCAGATCATTTTCAATTAAAATTAAACTTAATAAAATCTAAAACCTCATTACTCGAAATCCATTTCAAATTTCCGTCCTTTATAGGAATACTTTCCACACTTCTATTTGAGCTGATGTATTTTATTTGTCTGAGTTGCATACTCGGCAGTCCGCTTATTTTATAGTTTTAAACGTAAGGCCTATACATACTGGATTATTTTAACTACTACAATGTAGTCTAAATAATACAATATTGTGAGAATCATTAGTACTCAAGCACCCTATACAAACATTAAAAACTATTGTTAAATAAATTCCAGACAAGTACCTATTTATAATCATATCTGTGGATATGATACTAACTGAAAATTTGGCAATATGTATGGATAGATGGATATTTAATATTAATCAACACTCCTTGACGCAAAAACAAAACAACGAACCTGAAACTTAGGTATAAGTTTGGTAGAAGAAGGTTATAGTCTTGCATTAGCAAATACGTTTATTTGCCATGTACAGCTCGCTTCAAAATTACAAACTAACCAAGCCGTATACAACTTAAAAAGGACAGAAATTACACCATACTTCAGCACAACAACATACCAATTTATAAACAACTTTATTATGTAGAAGCGCCTTTATCCGTTTAAATTTCCGCCACCGCCGCGGGCGTTGTGTTCACGACTTTATCCCTGGAAACGATTACATTTATATGTCAAACGGCTAAGCGGGGTTTGTGTAAACCGGCCCTTATAATGTATGAGCCAAGATAAGCGAGGTAAGAGGTACATGTTTAGTTTTGAACGCTTTTCTAGTTTTTGTATTAATAGTTGAAATATGTTGTGAATAAAGCGGCTAATATTTTAATTATATATATATTATATGTATATGTATATACTATACTCCTATTTTATTTTTTATCTTATAATATTATTTTTTCTTTCTCCTCTTTTTCAGCCACCCGCGTTACATTAATAATATTATGTATTATATATCTATCCTCTACCTTAGGTGGCCTGGAAGAAATCGCTTTTAAGCGATAAGGTCACCTTTTGTACTTTACCTCGCATCTATACAAATATTTATATACTGTACATTGTAATGTTAAATGGTGTGGTACAATAAATGGTTAAATAAATAAATAAATAAATAATTTTGTAGGAGAGTGGCCAATTTTGTAAGAGACGTACACCCATCATATCGATCGTAGTCGATAGCAGCTTTTCCCACGGCTTCGCTCACGTAGTCGATA
>CAJQZM010036712.1:34897-78034 GCA_907164665.1 Colias nastes
ACGTAGTCGATAGCAGCTTTTCCCACGGCTTCGCTCACGTAGTCGATGGAAATTCCCATGATAAAGGAAGTTTCTAAACGGAAAAAAATAGCCTTCTAACGATATCCAGAAAAAAAATATTTAAAAAACCCTACTTAGCGACTAGAAAGAAAGACAATTAAACAAATACACTTTCGTATCAATAATATTAGATACCTACTTAAAAAATTTCAGTGCATTTAATTGAGTTCAAACAATTTGATCAGTATTATTATATTTGTTTTGTCTAGTGTAGTTTGTTAACCGACTCCAAAAAAGGAGGAGGTTATCAATTCGGCCGGTATGTTTTTTTTGTATGTATGTACACCGATTACTCCGAGGTTTCTGAACCGATTTACGTGATTCTTTTTTTGTTTGATGCGGAATGGTAATAATATCAAATCTTTTTATTTTTTACTTTTCCGTTTTTGAAGTCGGTTGTTTTTAACGTAGTTATTTTTATTATAATTGAAATCAGTTCAGTCAACTCTACACACATAACAACATAGTACGTTGTCTTTATAAAATTAATATTACTATAGTACAATGAGATATCCCAGCGATGGACGACTCCAAACACCAACTTTCTAACAATTATTTTTGAAACGGCCATGGTTCTAGGAATGTCTTAGTACGATTAAAATTAACGTCACCGCCTTAAGGTGACGCTACTTCTTGTTACAAACAACTTTTGAGTTCCGCTCACAGTCTCAAAAATGTCGCTTTGAAATATACTTCCTTGTACTTCAAGCTTTGAATTACTTTAAATTACATTTAAATTAATTAAATGCCTTTGTCCTACAGGAACTATTGAGAAGGAACCCCATTTTGTGAATGACGTATTGAAATATATTATACTGCCTTTGCGTATTACGTAAGTAGGTAAGTACTACTTTTTATTTTTAATGTCGTTTTTAATAAAATATTATGATTTTCAAAGTTTTTTTTCTTTTAGTGTATCTTATTTATTCTAGCCGAATTAGAAGCCTAGACGTTTTGCATAATTCGGACATAATTCGCAGAACCATGTACCTAATATTATAATAATAGATTTATGAGTATAAGTTGATTCCAGTGTTTTCATTCAGTTAATGTTAAACGGGACATCTAAATATAAATTGATTGAATCATATATCTATTTAGGTTATACCAATATCAAAGATGTTATATTAGTAGCAATCTCAGAAGAGTTTTGATTCAAAGCAGAGCTTTCACTGAGCACTAACTATGTTTTACTTTGCAAAACGTATAAGATTATTTGCTTGTATGTCATTTGCGATTCAAAATATCAATGTTCAACTATCGGGTAATTTAATATGAAATTATACGGATTGCATCATTTAATACTGTGTTTTTGAATATTCTGTAATGTGTTTTATCTGAAAATTAAGCATGCGTTTGTTTTTTATTTTTGATTTTACGATTTTTTATTTATAAATGACTAGCTGCGCCCCGTGATTTCACCCGCGTGGCTCCGATCCTGTTGGTCTTAGCTTGATGATATGCCTATAGCCTTCCTCGATAAATGGACTATCTAACACCGAAAGAATTTTTCAAATCGGACCAGTAGTTCCTGAGATTAGCGCGTTCAAACAAACAAACAAACAAACTCTTCAGCTTTATAATACCTCTATTAGCATAGATGCATTCAAGAATACATTTTAAACACTTTTTAACGGATTTAAAACTCTAAAGTTTCAATATATTAATAAATTAATAATTATTGCTTGTAGGTATAATATTATATTGGATAAATTGCATGATTCAGAAGTATTTCAACTCAGTTAAATATGATAGGTCTGTCTTAGAATAAAATATGTCTCTGGTAAAACACTAAATTCTCAAAGAGAATAAAATTTCATCTGGAAGCGAACTCGAAACTGCAGATCCGGTGCATTTTATTTACAACAACGGTTTAGGATATAAAGGAAACTTAACAATTCGTACAAATAATATTATAACAATTTAAATATAGATTTATACGACTTCTTGGATCGAACTGCACATGGTGTGCGAATTTTATTATAATCGGTTAAGTGGTTTAGGAGTCCATTGAGGACAAACATTGTGACACGAGATTTATATAATATATTAAGATATTGGTATCTGTTTACGGAACAAATTTAACTGTAACTCTACTTTCATCATAACAATGAATTAATTGATGAAGAAAGTTATATTAAAGCCTGGCAAATACTGTAAAGAAAAAAGAAACAAGAATTTTAAATTCTTCCAGAAATTAGATTGTTATTTCGTAATTTTTAGACTAAGACTTAATTATTACCATTCCATAATACTATTCACTAGCTTTAATACGACTTTTTTTGTGGAAATCCTTACTAAAAGAGCAACTACACAGTACACGGTCCTTCTCAGTATCAACTGCTTTCCAAATCGGTAGAAGATAACATATTTTTAACAACGACTCAAAAGTCCTTCTTAAATAATTCTAGTTTTATAAATTGAAAAATACATTTGAAACGTCGTACAAGAACAGTACATAGTGTGAATACAGGCTGATATTCATTACCTGAATGTATTTGTTCTCGCGTTAATTACTAGCACGGTCTTTCTTTGCGTTAATTAAATACATTCGATCCTTCCTGATCGTATGGGGTTTCTTATGACTTCTATTTCTTCCTTAACTTGCAGGAATACTAAGTTATAAAGGAGATGAAACTACAAAAAGTAGAGTAGCTTCAGATAGAATTGATCGATAGAAACGATGCATTTTCTGAAATTAATTAATATTTTAAAGAAGTTTCCTGTAAAATGGTAAAAACTTTTATAGTTTTACTAATAAATCTGTTCGTTAAAGAATCATACCTAGATTAATTAGGTATATTATTTAATCGTGAATTCTAACCTTTTCTTCCAAATAATTCATCAGTCTAGCTTGTGTGCTCTCACTCTTACGATTGCGTGTGTAATAATTACTTTTTCAGGTATATCCCTTTTCCCATAACAATAATTTATATACGATACACGATACTCTTGTTTATAGATAAAATATATTTATTGCTTGCGGTTTTCAGGACTTCGAGTAAAAATAATCGCCGTCCTTTGTCGTATTAAAATATTGTGCTTATAAATACACATTTACGATATAAAAGTAACGGTTAACAATATCTTCAGAGGATCGTTCTACTTATGTTTCACGAGGTATGTTTGGTATTTCAAAATGGCAAAAATATTATTCTATTTCTTATGATTGTAAGTAATAGTAACGTAACGGTTAAAACATCAAACAGAAGTAGGTAATCGTACGTATTTAGGTAAAGGATTTATCAGCATAATTCATCTTGTTCTATTCCACATATTTTTTGGTACCTAATAGTTGTCACCACTTCAAGATTCAATGTTGTAAAAAATATTGGACAATATTTTCACAAATCTAAAATCCACATCAAATGAAACCCACGATTCCGATAGCAATTTATTTCTCCACGTTTAAAGCAAACTTCCGATGGATTATTTCAAAAATAATATGTAAGCATATTAACATTTATCATTCGCTGACGAGACCGCGAAATGAAGCGAGTAATATCGTGACAGATTTGTGACGTCACTGATGCCAATCGGTAAAAGCATGAGCTATACAAATTTGGTAAATCGATTTTTTGTTAATTTCATAAAAAGAGGTATTTTTTAGTCGACTAAAAATATCTGAAAGGATTCTATGTTCGTCTGTATGTATTATGTTTTTTTGGTCTTGCATAAATTTTCATGTTTTGTTTGAAATTTGATAGGTAGGTAATAGGTATGTATTAAATTTTTTACGCAGGATTTTTTCAAAATCTTAAATATTAGCTTCAATAGAAAACATCCAATTATTGTCTCTCTTAAAATGTAACAAAACAAAATAATTAGGTACTCATTTCCAAATTTTCCATTTCTGTAAACTATTGGAGTGTTTTTATTTTTCGGTATGATTATAATTAGCGAGATTTTTACCATTAATATTATACCAATATTCGAATACTTATTATTAGTAAATAAATTGGTCAATTAAAATATTATGAACGTAATTTATACAACTTTTCGTAGTTCATTTAAAAGTAGACTTTAATTCATTGATTTTAAAATTTAAAAAAAATATATAATTTATCCAATGTCTGGATACTATCAAGTAAGAGTCCCTCTAGATAATTACTAACGAAGCTAATTGATTTTGGGGTCTCGTGGGATTTCCGAGATAAAACCTATCCTATGTGTTAATCCAAGTTACCCTCTATATGTGTGCTAAATTTCATTGTAATCGGTTCAGTAGTATTTGCGTGAAAGAGTAACAAACACACACACATCCTCACAAACTTTCGCATTTATAGGTAATATTAGTAGGATAAATATTGTAAAACGATACTAAATTCACGATACTCTACACTAAAATCGTAAAAGCTTATGACTTAAAACTACCTAATATAGGTCTGATACGCCTGCCACTCATAATCCCCGTCAACTCAGTTATTAATGATCCAGCAGATTACTGACGTTTACTTCGACAACTATAAAACAGCCTTCAGTAATTTAGTTAAATAATGTTTCTGATTGGTTCACATTTCTTTCATTTTATTTAGGTGAATATGGGAAATAATTCGTCGAATATCGTACTAAGGAACCATTTATTAATTTTATAATTATTTAAATAAAATTAAAAATTGGGCAACTGGGTACCCCATGGAAGTTAAAAGGAGCTGGAGGTGTGAACAGTATAAGAAAGACTATGTTAAAAATTGATAGAGAGAAGTAAAATATTAATAATTGTTGGTTCTCTACTATTTTACTCAGTAATTATGGTAATTAATCGTCAAATTTTAAATTTTGTACTAAAGGAAAGCTACATTTTTACAGATTACCTACCTAAATAGGATGTGTAATTTAAAAAAAAATATTGTTAAATTTTATTCGTATAAAACAATCTGTTGTTTGTAAATATTCCTAATGGATGTTAAAAACATTTTCAAAAATAGATAAAGTCCTAATAACCTTTAATTATTGCTGTCTGAAAAGTTACATTGACAGTTGTGTGGGGTGTATATTACCTCAATTAACTAATTTCATAGTGAAAATAATTAAAATTAATTATTGAAATAAATTAGGTAATTAAAATTAATGAAATCATAACTAAAATTTTTCAAATTCCACTTGCACTTAATATCGACGTAATTATCGAGAAAACTTGATTATAAATATCTTTCTTAAAATGAAATTTCACTTGTTAGTTACGAACTGCAAACCGAATCTGTTAATTTCATCGAACCTCCGGTATTCCCCGGGCTACTTAATATTCATAATTATTAATGAATATAAAACAGGCAAGCCTCGCTCGTGTGCTTTTCATGATTTTACAAATAGCTATTGTTCATATAATTTTACTACAGGTGAGTTTGGTCTCCACAGACCATAACTATAATACATTCCATGAGAATTTGTTTCTCTCCTCCCGATTATAAGCATCGGTGATGTGAAATCTGAAGACACTTCAGAATTTATTTAATTTCCCCACGATCCTTTATTTATAATCCCCTTACCTAAGCTTTGCATGATACCTAGAGCCTTAACTCTATTATTAGTATTTCATATCAAAACGTTAAGCCGGTTGATCAACAATTTTACTGGAAACTTTGTTTAAATGTTACTCATGGTGCGAGTATATTTCTACATACGATAACAACTCATCACACGCAGTATTACCAGCAAAATGTTGACAGCAACTCTGAAAGGTGTTGATTTCTATATTGATATAATTATAATAATGTAACCTCGTTTCCACTAGGCAATATTAAGCGCGACACGTTGTACAACACGATGTCCAACAAGTTGAAAGTTCGAAACTTTATTTATGAGGGCCAGCAAGCAACGTTCTGCGCTATTCTGCAACGTTGTTGTAAGCCAAATGTTAGTTTAAACGGTACTTAAATAAGCATGATTACCTTTACTCCGTGCCGGGGACGGGCCGTGCCGGAGCCGGGAAACAAATGAAACAATTCATCGCCGTGCCCCGTCCGGACCCCATCCAAGCCGCGATACGGTGCAGATCATGCTTTATTCAGCCAAATCAAAAGCACGCAGCGAATCACAGAAACAATAGACAGAGGTGCTCACGAAAGTTCATCTGTTATTCTTAGTACACCTGAATCTATCTGGCCGTGTAATTGTATGCAAAGTACATGTAAATCCGTATTCCGTAGCAGTGGCGAGTGAAAATATTGAATGTTTTAGCTCGATCCCGTCCTTCGGGGAATTAATTCCAGCCCCTCATTTGGTTTGGTAATTTTTATGGTTTTATACAATACGCGATAATTACGTCGCCTGTACATTCCCTGTGGTTTTGGGCAAATGAGTTTGCGAGTTTTTTTTTTTGTGGAGTATGATAATTTTGATGGATAACTTGAATGTGGAGGATCCGGGATCATACAGAAAGTTAAATCTGTCTACAATTTTTACAAATTTCAGAATAACATCTAAACGAAGGTTCGTAAGTAAGTATCAATCTGTTTTGGCTATAAAATATTAAATGTTTAATGCATTTGAATGCTATAAAACTAAAATATCAAATCCAAGTTGTAGACCTTATTTACGTTTGAAAAACTGGTTCGTTGGGAATATAAGTTTAAATTTATTTAGTTAATAATAAATTATTATCAGTGTATTGAACTTTCAATTAACTCTTAATCGATATCTTATTGTTTTCCTGGAGCGTATTTTCCATTATACTTGTATGGGTTCGTTTTTCAATACTGCTCGATTGTTTGAAAATGTATTTATATATATCTTATTCTTACTTTAAACTATATCATTCAGATGTTACATTGTGCAGATTTCTTTTATAAGCTTTCTTTTATTTAATTTAGCTTTCTCATGACTTAAAATACGAACTCTATGTTAATAAACATCAGTAGAATCTTCATAGGAATACATACGTGATAATTGTGACCATCACAGTTGGCCAACATGGCCCACCATGTACCAAACACAGCACTCACTCAAGTTGCGCTGAAATGTTAATGGGCGATCAAGTTTCAGCTCCTATCAAAATTAGAGCACAATTCAAAGTACAAGTTCTCACAGCATCTTACAAGGGAATTATAAGCATAAACAATGTAGCATGTAAAATGCGAGGAACAAAGCCTTTGCGAGTCTTTGTTACTGCTACAAGCTCTAATGCTAGGCGTCCACTAGGCGGATCGGGCCGGGCCGCATCGCAACGCAAAAATACGCCGGCTTATGTTTTGTATGAAACATCGTCCATTAGCGACGGATCGGGTCGGGGCGGGCCGCAACGCATTGGCGGATATCGCTTCGCAGGCGGATTTCTGCCGGCGGTGCGCTGCGGCCCGGCCCGCCCCGACCCGTCTAGTGGACGCAGGCAGGCGGATGTGAGCGGCGAGCGTCTGTTAGATAAAATCCGCCTAGGCGGTCCGCCGCGCCCCGTACAGGTGGACGCAGGAGCAAACAACGCGTCCATTAGAGACGGCCCGTTGCGATGCGACCCGCCCCGATCCGTCTCTAATGGACGCCTAGCATACGAGTGTTTTTTAAACGAATACGAAATGGAATTTTTCACGTCACCTTTGTGAGAGTCGTGGCAATGATTTAAGCATTCCTTTCAAGCGAAATACTGAACGGGAAATAATAAAACGGCTTTGAAAATAGCTTCTAGCCGATATCAAGTTCGGTGCACGTTATGACTATAATATTAAACGTTTTATTTTGGCAGTAAAGTGTACAATGTTAGGTTTTAGGTAGTACATTGTGATGCTTTCAACAAAATTTTAACATAATAGTTCTAAAAACTTTATTATGCTTTTAAATGTATCTCCATCGAAAGTTGTAAGATTTATTATTACTGTAATACATTGCATGGATTTTTTAATATAAAAGAGCTTGCGCAAATCAAATACCTACATCGACTTTTACCAGTTTATTTTGTTTAAAAAGTAATAAAGTTTAATAATAATCAAACAAACAATCTTTTTCGCTTTATATTCGAATTCTGAAGTAATATAGCACAGCCAAAGGACAAATAAAGACGTTAACAAGGCGTTATTAAAATGACGATGCTCTTAAATGCTCTACACAAAACGTCATTAAAGCAGCACTATCATCTACTACACAGTTCATCTACTCATGTGATTGAAGTCCGTTTAGTATTGTAAATATCGTAAATAAATAAGGATTAAAACACATAAAATTGACCAGCCATAATTCACACCTCAAATGAAGCTCGCGCGAGTATATTTTTGATAACAAATTGACTAACTATTAATTTGAACCAAATTGAATTGAACAATTTCCATCCATCTCGTACCCAATTTCGCGTACAAACGTAAATTAAAACAAACGTTAAATTTTCAATAAATTTCATGGTTGAACATGTCATTATTCTTTATCAATTTTTATAGCAGCAGTTGTTTTGTTGATATTTTTAGGTGTTCATTCAGTTGTATTGTGAATTTAGAGAACAATAACAATCTTGAAAAGTATTTGAAATTCTATATACCTAATGCTTGTAGGTATCTATATGAGTTTTATTTTTGCATTTAAATGCTATAAATCTAAATATCTAATGCTAGCCACCCTGAATGCCTTTCAAAATCGTTTTATCAAAAAGCTCAAAACACTAAATAATAAATTTTTAAACTTTCATTTATCGCACGGAAAACAACTTCATGAATTTTGATGTAATTTTCTACGCGACGAAGCGTTAGTTTTAACTTTAAATCCGTGTAAACTAAAGATTGGATATCCAATTATCTGACTACAAAAGAAGGAGGGTTAGGTTGGCATGTATGTGTGTATCATGTATATTTCTTTGGCACGGTCTACAGCCCCGCTCTACGGATTTTGATTTATTTAGTGTCGTTGTAATAAAATTAATAAAAGTGTCATAGTGATGTCACTATGTAGGCTAGAAAACGTATCTTTTTTGTTATGATACGTTTCTCGTTTTTCATTTATTTTAAAAACTAATTGGAATAGTAGCAACCTCTGAATAATTATAATTTCTTTAAAATGTCCGAAGTTGAGTTAATTCGATGTGAAAAATGTGAATGCAACAAAAAATATAATAAATATGGACTCTTTGGACTCTTGTCCAATAAATATTTAACGGTGAGACGTCAACGGAATGAAGATTTTAATATTTTGCATATGAAATTTAAATTCACGCCATGATCAAAAGGAAAATATTCAAATTGCTTCATACAAAAGAATGATAGAATTTTACTTTACTGACAATATGACTACGTTCCTGATATTTTATTATCTGTGTTATTACGGTTTTTTTCTTACCAACTAATAACATTGGGTAAACCATAGTGTTGAAATATACCTAGCTCGTATAAACTTCTCTCCGTTTCTTTGAAGAATATTCTTCAATTTTTGGTATATCGGTTTGTTTGTGAATTCTATAGAAAATCCCACGGTTCATACCACTAAAGATTGAGATAAAAATCCCTCATTTTTGTCTTTTAGCTCAGGTTCTAAACATTGTCTCCTAACAAACATAAAGGTCGATATTATGTACAGTAATAAAAAAGAAACAGTTTATAAAACTATAAATTTTATTATACTTTTCCTGAGCGGAAATAATCGACTCCTATTAACTGATATAATAGTCTCCCTATTGCTCATCTTTATAGTTCATTAAATACCACATAACACTAAATAAAAGGAAAATAAATATTATAAATCTACTACACTATTTATATTTTATAAGCCCTTCTGCTACATAGAACACAAGGGGAAGACAGTATATTTTATCATCGGACACGTATACCCCCATTCTATTAGTTTTAACATAATTTATTTTACACATAGACCTATATATTTCGATAATATTTTGGAAGGAGTACAAAAAAGAGTTTATAACGGTTAGAAGAAGGGAGTTAGAAAGTATGAAGAATAACTTTATACGAAGAAAGCTGTTTGCGGCAAAGCTTCTTCTATCAATTTAATAGGTACTTAAAATCTTTATTTCTTTATAATCATCGCATCATCGCCATTGTTGGCCTTAATTTATCTTGAAACCTTCTCGGATATACTATAACCAAACGCTTCGTTTTCCTCTGCTCTTTATCCTTCACCACCGATTAAGTTTTTCTGCATCTCAAATTCTACGCGTTAAGCACACATTTATACATAACCCATCAAAACTGACTTCAAAACATGTTCCTTTCTGAAAGTGGTAATATTATAATAGGTATAATCATACACCCTACAAGAAAAACAAAAGCTAATTTACAAAACGTATCACCCTCAAAACACATCTAATTATAAAAAATACCCATGCCCTTGTGTAATAGCGATTTACACCTGCGTCCCGTTTAAATGTAAAAAAATATGAGATAAAAATATGACTAAATGAGACCCTTACTTCGCATGAACTTACTCAGACCTTCTAATTTAACCTATTCTGTTTTTAGGGTACTCATTAATTTTCCTTGTGGCACCATTTATTTATTTTAGGAACTGTTTTGTGCGACTCTTTACTTTTTCACGACGACTTTTACCAGTTTCTTGGTTATTTTCGTCTACATTAATGATAAACGTTGCCTTTTATAAATGATCACTGTGTTCTTACATTATAAACGAGTGTCATTCTTAATTATCTCACTTATTTTCACACTGTATTTTCATTGGTGATTTCTTCACCTTGAACCGTCTTTTTTATTCCATTAGTCTCCTACTAAAAGCACTTTTGAGTCTTTATAACTTATTCATGACACATCTAATAGGTAGGTAACGATATTCATAATTATTCCAATATAATATGCTGAAGAAATACAAAAATCATTAATTATTAATAGCAACTTAACTAAAAATAAGTTAAAAGATGGAAATGAAGTTACTGTAAAACAACACCACACAAAACAACATAGTCAACAATTTTATAAGATGTAAATGTATCAAATTCTCCAGACTTGAAGTTTATTAGCGAAAATAATTGAATTTATAGTTGGTATAATATTACATTTATCAAATGCCTAAGACGCATTTAGCCGGCTAAACCTAGGTAACCACAATTCGGCTTTTACCTCCACATTTTAACGTTTAATCTCCTGTGCCAACCAAAATGCTCAGAGATATTTTATAGTCTCCGATACAATATCGGATATTATGTATGTACACTATTTTAATATTATACATGTAGGTATATTGTAAGCAAAATATGGCTTAATATACATTTTTTATATAAATATAAAGGTGCATCAGATACCGTAGCTGTAGTCAATAAGTTGAATATTCAAATATTTCTGATCTGTGGTTATTCTAGCGGCAAAATTATATTATTGTTGTTTTCAATATTCAATCATAAATGAAATTGCTAAGTATAATTTAAATTTTAATTGAATAATATTATTATTTAAATATAATAAGAATTCGAAGAATCGCTGAACATAAAATTGATAAACGAGGGTTTTATGTCATACGACAATTTAGTCGTTAGTTCGATATCGTTACGTATAATATGGATTCTCTATGAAAGTAAAAGGTAGATTACCTTCAATTATACTTGTAAATTTTAGTTCTACACAAATGTAAATTAATGTTTTGCTAAGTTTAAATTTTCGGTGAATAATGATAACTCTTGATTCGTTATTAAGTAAATGTAATAATTCTAATTGTAATAACTTTTGGGTTCAATTAGTTATTCGTTTGGGACCTTAACCCAATTAAGGTTTATGATTGTGTTTTCTTATACAACTAGAGTATAGTTATTAAAATGGTAAATAATATTATACTTGTAGATACATATAGTTATGCTACAATAATATTTTTAATTTTTGTTGATTAAGTTACGATAATCTACTATGTGATAATACCTATTATGATGATAAGTTATGATAGTCGGGCCTCCCATGCTTCCACTTATCGTACGATAACAATAGCATTCAATTAATGCTAGTACCTATTTGATGATCTTCCCTACAAGCTTAGTCCAATTCGACCTGGAAAAACCTTCAAAATATCTTCATACAAACACAAAGCCAAGATTTGTGAAATGCAAACTGCTATCGGCCGACAAAATTCGCAAGTGATGTAATGTCAGGGGAAGGCGTTGGCAAGATTAACGTAGCAGCATCCGCACTACATCTCACCCGACCCTATTACTTTATGGCCCGACCCCGTCGATATCTTTGTTTGGATATGCATAGTTTAGAATTAAAAGCGTATTTGGAAAGGACGTTATGTAAAAGTTGTGGTTTATTTGGGTATTAATTCGACACGGTCGAAGGTTAAAAATGATTATAAATGGTTGTAATTAATGTGTGTTGCGAATGAATATATCCTGTAGTATATCTTTTAGTTTGCTATCTTATTAATTACTAGCTTAGTTAGCTATTAATTACCACTTAAAAAGTGGAATTAATTTGCCAATTTAATGATTGCGTCTTTATCCTTATCCTATTCTGGTAGGCAACACCCATAACCTCTGTTATGGTCTTCCATGGGCGACGCAATTTGCTTACCACCAGGTAGTGCGTCTGCTCGTTTGCCTCCTATAAAAAAAATATAAAATAAAAAAATCTTCGAACGCAACATCAAACGTGTGTCCCTTGAATGGTTCAGTAGAACCTACTTTATTGGAGATATAAATATTCTACCAATTTTCTCTAAAAATAAAAGTACGAAAATTCACGTTCGAATGATATAGTTTTACCCAAAGTGAGAGAACAATCTAGACTTTCATCTTCACGTACGATATTAGTTATCTCAACAAAACTGAAGGCCAAATTTACATCCAAACTTTTTCAGTATTGAAAAGCAGAACGGATCGAATAGGTCTTTTTACATGGCGTCCCATTTCACGTTACATTTCGATTGAGCGCGAGCAAGCCAGGTAAATAAAAGTTAGTAAATTAGTTAGCGAACTTTAACGGCAGCCATTTTGTTCGACATTCTCTATTTTCTATGTCTTGCGGAAATATTGCTGCGTAGTTTGGGATATTATCGTCTTATATTGTTTCCTTATTGAAAACATTGGTTATAGGATACTGGGAATTACTTTATGTTTACTACTTAATAAATTATTTGTACAGTACGTTAATAGAGTATTATAATAGCTTAATAGTTTTAAACAATTTCCCAATCAAACTACATTTATAAATGAACAAATTCCCTACAAATATGACAAAAAAACTAGAACTAACTATTCATTATGAACAATCAATATACAACTATTGTGACAAACATCACAATATCCAAACCTTGATCCAAACAATGTTCGACCGGAATTTTTTAATCTGTGCAGCGAACTCTAGTCTGTAATTTTTGTTCTATATTGACAATAGACAAGTCTCAACTGCCCTGAAAAATCGACACGTTTTTGCAAAGCCATCAAAACAATTACATAAAAAAAGTTATAGCCAATGTTTTCAATATGGCTTTGTGTTTGAAACGCGTTGTAACATTGTTCTTTATCAATGTATTCCAATCGTCTATTTTCCCAGTTATTTTGGAATAGCTACTACTTGCATGTTGCGAAACTTTTTGGAATAAGAAATGAAATTAGAAACAAGAGAATACATGAACGAATTGCAAATGTACACTTTAGTACGAATATAATGGATAAAAATATGATAAAAAAAAGAGTATGCTCAATTGATAATGAGACATTAAAAAAAATATTAAAACCGATATAATAAAAAAGGAAACATAATACCTAATAAAGACAGTGAGTATCACACACTATTCGTATACTGTGAACTGCTGTTTACAGGCAGTCGAACTGTATATTTGCATCTTCTTTTTCCACGCAATGTAAGACAAAACGCTTTACAGTATAAAGACAAGACAATAATAGCATATTCTTTGACGAAATCTGCTCACTGTCTTAGCTCTAAACAAAAGGCATCTTCAACTGTCTCAATGACTGCACTACAACTCACAACGTAAATTCTAAGCAATGAAAGAACGTTTCAGCGATTTCAAATACGCAGTACTTTATGCAATAAGGTATAAACAGTAATGGATATATTACTAATATATTTTATTTGGATCATAATAATATTATGCAAAAATCGCAGTTTCAAAACTACTTCGCAATCATTGAGATTGATTTTGATCGTGATGTCCTCTCTATACGAAGTAATAATACCTCAATGTTCGCAATACGAAAAAAATCTATTTCAATTAAAAGTCACTGTTTAACAATACACCTAATTATTTTGACCGTTTTAAAGTGCTGTTAATGGAAATCAAAAGCTTTTAAAATAAACTTGGAGTCCAAATAATATGACTTGTCTCATGACCTACCTAACCTACAAGTTGTTCAATAAATGATTTTCATTTATATTTATCTTTGAACTGCATGTCCAAGAATCCAATTGTTTGGGCTTCATGACTTATCCTCCTGTGGAAATTATTATGAAATGATGATGAGGACAATTTCACAATAAAGGAAAATGAATATATAAAGTAATGAACAATTACTCACGAAAGAGTACACAGGGCCAAAACTCAACCAATTTAATCTGAACGACAGGCAAGTGTTATCGGCTTAACAGAATATTGTTTGCAAATTGAATGCCTCGTATTGCTGCGTTTTTACTTTTCGATCATTTTATTAATGGATTCTCTCTTGAAAATAACTTATATCGTACATTTTGTACAATTAAATGCTTCAAATAATACGAATGATACAATATTCTTTATGTTTTTTCTTTTACAAAGTTTATTTTTAGATATTTGAAAACTAGCTGTGCCCTGCAGTTTTACCCGCAGTGCTCCACTCCTGTTGATCTTAGCGTGATTATATATAGCCTATAGTCTTCCTCGATAAATGGGCTATCTAACACCGAAAGAATTTTTCAAATCGGACCATTAGTTCCTGAGATAATCTCAGGAACTAATGGTCCGCGTTCAAACAAACAAACAAACTCTTCAGCTTTATAATTGTATTAGATATTTAGATATATAGATATTAAATTAAAAACCTAAAAATAATGAATTCAATCTGCTCTATCTCAGTTTTAAAATAATTTACATATCCTGCAGGCTGAGGAGAGATTCAGATTTATCTAACAGTATATAATTTAACCCGCGCAAAGTTTGACTTACGCAAATCAGCAGCACACGAGGCGTCTTTCTGTGAACTTCAACTGAACTTTTAGGAGTTTATCATAACTCAACATTTTCTAGACCATGTGTTGCCAACGTTTAAGCTTAGTTCAGTTTTTAGAGTTACTTCACACACTTTCTTAAAGATTCAAAAGTAAAGTAACTGCTTTTGACGGCGTTTGCACATTCTATAATAGTGAAATTTTTTGGTCTTGGAACCTGATATTGCTCATATAAAAAAAAGAAAGCAGAGATTACTTAGTATGAATAAACTAGTTAAAACCCTATAGATTTACAGAAGACAATCTCAATAACTTGTACGAAATGTAATAAAATAATAATAATAATCAGCATAAAAACTATTGCAAATAAACCAAAAATATAAGAACTTGATTGTTTTGTGCATTGTACATTTAACGAATATGTACCTACTGTGTTAATCCCATTACGAATGCTAAACTTATCATCACAAATATAGTAATATATCGATAAATCCTTTGATATTTCTCCCCACATAACGCAAACTTATATCTTCAAACTTCACCGATCAATCAACGCTATACTTTGCATTCCAAGGACAAATATTAGATTTCCGCAAAACAAATATATTTATCGCGACGATATATCGCTTCAGAAGTGTAGTAAATATCTTAAACTATGTCAACGCGTTGTTTCTATATTAGGGGCAAGTAACGACAATAATCATATACCATTTTGGATTTAATATTATATTGTAATTTATACACTACTATTTTAGGTTTAAATCTCGTATTTGTTCGCTCGTTTTATGTAACTATACTAGCAACAAAATAGGCACACCTGCATACACTAGCTTTCCTTGCATACTCTGTAACTAGAATTTCCATTGATCCATTGAAATGTTACATTTTTTAGCCCTAACCTTGCGTTTTTTAGAGGACGCAATTTTGTTTTTTTGATGTGTAGGGGGGGTCAGTGTGAAGCTAAAACCAAGTTTGTGGGGTCGCCACCCTTGTCCCACGGCCGCCATCTTGAAAATAGCGGTTGAAATGGTTTTTACGATATATCTCTTAAACTATTTAACTGATAAAAAAATATCGTTAACATTATTTGTTGCAAATTAAATTCTCTACAACTTTGGTGTAGTAACTTTTAGTCGAAGAACTATAAATAAAAAAGTTATAAGCGAAAATGTTCAGAAATTAGAGCCATTTATATTTTTCAATAAAACTTTTTTTTATCATTTTACGAAGAAATGATATCAGACCATTTTTGTAGATTGTTTTTCGAGGAACAACTTTTATGTACAACATTTTTTCATAACGTCAATAACTAAGGTTTTACAGCGCTCTGAAGTGAGTACTATTTTTCAGTACTCTTAACTATACATATATTGCCTATTGGCTCTTTTCTCATACTCCAGAACAATAGAAGCACACTGCAGAACATTTCAGACCTGCTTTTCGACGTAAAAAAAAGTCGCGCTTCCAGACTCTACCTCCTGGGTGGTGGGGAAAAGATTCAATAATTAATTATTAGTGATATTGCAAAATTAATTATTAAAAATATTATAATAACAAAAAAAACCATTACTGATGACAAATTATTATTAGTACACACATAATATAAGTATACTGTATAGTTCAGAGTACTGAAAATTAGTACTCACTTCGGAGCGCTGTAAAACCTTAGCTATTTAATTAATGAAAAAATGTTGTATATAAAAGTTGTTCCTCGAAAAACAATCTACAAAAATGGTCAAATATCATTTCTACGTAAAATTATAAAAAAAAGTTTTATTGAGAAATATAAATATCTCTAATTTCTGAACATTTTCGCTTATAACTTTTTTATTTATAGTTCTACGACAAAAAGTTGCAGGATCAAAGTTGTAGAGTATTTAATTTGCAACAAATAATGTAAACAAATTTTTTTTATAAAATAAATAGTTTAAGAGATATATCGTAAAAACCATATCAACCGCTATTTTCAAGATGGCGGCCGTGGGACAAGGGTGGCGACCCCACAAACTTGGTGATAGCTTCACACTGACCACCCCTACACATCAAAAAAATAAAATTGCGTCCTCTAAAAAATGCAACCCCAAATGTAACTTTTCAATGGACCAATAGTTTTTCGTGCAGTAAATCAAAATTGTCGAACATAGCTTAAGTTCCACCAGTAGAAATATAAACTACACACATATGAGATCAGTTATAGTACACAAAAGAACAATAAGCAGTTTATCCAAAGCACTTAACGAGTTTATTGGTCCCTTCAGAAGTTAATTAGTCATTAATGCACCAAGCCGTCGCCCGAAAGATAAGGTTTATAGCGTGCCCAGGCGCCCGACAGCCGAAAAATATTGCCGCTCCTAATTTATTGGCATCTTGGTAATAAATCACAGCATTATATATTAAGGTATGCCGTTTTCACCACACAAACATGCGTTTAACGTAATCCCCTTGGCTCTTGGGATTGAGGTTTACTGCTGTAATATGGGACACGATATTGCTTTGGCTGCATTTTTGGTTAAGATCTAGTTTTATATTGCCGTCTTAATAAGTTATTGAGACTGGGTACTGAGATCTAGGTTAAAGTTGGCATTGGCCTAAAAATACGGATATCTTGCGGAAAATCATTTTTTTTATTTTTTTATGTCAGAGCAAGCAAAGGAGCAGATGGGCCACCTGATGTTAAGTGGTCACCACCGCCCATAAACACTTGTAACACTAGAAGTGTTACAGGTGCTTTGCTGGCCTTAATCATTCAGAAATTCATGAATTATCATGACCTGTTCTTGTGATCTACTAGATGTAAGAAGCAAAATTTACTTAGAATAAGTTTTTCTTGGAGAAATAGCTTATAATTTAATTCATGTTTATTATGAAATTCTAATAGAAAACCAGTTTAATCAACGTCTAAACAAAAAACATACAGATAACTTGTTACTTTTGTTTAATTCAATTTCATTTATTCTGTAATAAAATGAACTAAAGGGCATTCAATTCCCTGCTCCCAGATACACGTGGACACGTGCGTCGATTAATTTCTCTAAGCGCTGAACCTAATACAGAGTTACGGTCGTAAGCGAACTTAGTGTTCTCGATAATTCTCTATGACCTACATATTGAGCTGCTGATATTATGACAGATATACAATATGTCTTCCGTATATATTTGTTAAGAATTGCCGGGTTCCTTGCTTTACAGATTAGCTCGTTTTACCTCCAAAATTGGTTTGATTGCTGGTGAAGAATAAAATAATTCTAAAAGAAAATCTCAGCGTGATAGGGAACAGAAAGCATCACTTACTAACTCATAAAGAGAAAAAATGGGGAAATAGTTGTGAATTGCACCTGCCTATATCTAACACTGAAGTAAATGCTAGTTAAATCAACAATAACCAAATTCAGAAGTCTTAACTGAAGCTGTCAAAAATCTATGTACAACCAGATTTGGCAGAATATTACGCGAAGTGGAATGATCTAGATAAAACCGCCTAACACCAGTTTATTTCCAAGCTCTGCGGATATTCCCGCAATATCGCGCACAGCACGACACACGCCTTTGATTGCATCGGAAGCTACCTTTATCCACATCCAATTATTTCTCCTCTTTGACATGTATGTAATCGAATTTTATTCACTCACGGATCTGAGTTCTGATGATTTAACATTGATTATGGTGACAAAACGTGTTAAATTGTAACTGTATTTGTAGTAGACCAGTATACTATTACCCTCGTTCGATTAAAATACAACATCTTCGACTGTTCTTCTAAAAGATGACGGACCGACACAGAAATATATTATAAACTTACTAGTTCTGCTTCAACAGTTATAAAGGAAAGGAAACAAATAACATTAGCGCTATTCACTGTCCAATATAAACTTTAAAAAGCTAATAGTGTCCTCAATAGATCAATAGACTCAATAGATCTGCCATCGAATACTCAACATAACTCCAAGAGCAATCGGTGAAGTAATTTAATCCAGCAACTTAAAACATCTGAACTCAATAGAAAAGTGATTTGAACCGTGTCTAAATCGATTCTGGATCAAGCACCGATTAAAACTGTTGGAATTCTTGAAAGCAAGGAGCGGGATGGTGTCACTGACACATAGTTTAGGAGTTATGCTTTGAACTACTGACTAGAGAGGGTGTAAGCGCACTGCCGTGTTGTTGTGTAGAAAAACATAGTGTCTTCGTATAAACATAGGAGGGATTTGATTTTTAGTACGTTTGTTTGTTACGATGTAAGTCGAAAATGGACTAACCAATGTTAAATATTATTATTTTGTACATTAGAATAGTTTTTGCTTAATTAGTATAAACTGTTTTCTTTTTCCCGAGACGCGAGCAAAACTATTAAATGATAGTCGTCCTTTACTAGGCATAACTGTATAATATAATTTATTATAAAATAATTTAATTTATCGAAATGAAAGTATTCGATAATTGCACAATTTTTAATAAAATTTATGAAATATAAATTGAACGTATTTTGGAATCAATTTCACGATTGTATTAATGTGCATGAATTTAATTAATTAATTACATTGTGCGAGTTCATGTTAATTTCGTAAAATTAAATGTTAATTCCTTTTACCACAGTTATAATTTTTATACAGGCAATTTCTATAAATTTATTAAGAGGCTTTTCAAAAAAGTTAGTCCATTTTATAATATTATTGTTGTATAGCCTTGTAAGGTACCATATATCTTTTTTTTGGAAATCCTTTGAACTGAATAGTAACGCTCGTATTGTGTATGGAGTTTCTTGCCGGTTCTTCTCAGTATCTAAGCAGTATCTATGAAAATATATAAAAATATGACGTTTTAAAAGTGCTTCTCGAAGAAGTCTAATTGAATAAATAAATGTTTGAGTTTGAGTTTAAACACCAGAATTACACACAAGTGTCTTATAACCTTCTGCGAGTATCTTTATTCCTTCATCCTTGACGAGTTTTACAAAATAATGTAATATTATAATCATTAGAGGATATAAGCCATAATTTCCATACAATATTATCCTTAGCAGTGTGCATGCAGTCTGTATAAGGGAGCATTAGTAGATGAAGTTTGGACATTTCGTGAGTTTCGGGAACGGGTTTGGCTTTGCTCTAAATGAAAAGCAGCTTTGCTTGATTGATGTTCCTTCCTAGTCATTGCATTTACGTAATGTATTCTAAATTTGTGAGATTAACTCATGTGTACTCTAACTGCATGAATAACCGATTATATTGGTCCATGTGTAGTGGTATTCGAACCTGCGTCTTTCTGCTATTGTAGTAGGTAATATGTTTATGGCGTTATTTCGGTATTTCAACTGTTGTATGTCCTAAGAATCGCTCCCGATTATCTCATTATCATAACTATTGAATTAATGATAATGTATATAAATAACAGTAATGATAAGAATAATTTCTTTCTATACTTTTAACTCAAACACCACCGCAGGAAGCATCAAGGATGGAATTTTCATAGGTAATTTTTACAAGTATTGCACTTATAGACGTCAACAACTAAAACCGGCATGATTTCAATCTCATAATTAAAATACTAATAGAATAATCAGAACTGAAGTTATATACCATCTTAAAAGAAAGTACTAACGTGTCTCCGGGAGTGCATAGCCTCCCAGGAGAGCGCATTATGCAATAAATCCCAACTATGAACAACTTTGTACCCGCTGAAAATTGTAAGTGAAATTCCTTTATTACAAAGTTCCCTCGCTCTTTGAAAACCCCTAATTAGCACTTGTAATGATACTCGCTTCTTAATGAACTATTAAATGTTAATTGTGAAATTAGGATTATCGCGTAACTGGAATGTAGATTAAAATTGGATTTAATTGTGTTTCATGTAAGGTTTAATTTCAAATGTTATGTTGCTAATTTCGAGCTTAAATTGTTGTAATTATACATAGATTATATACCTGAAACCAACTCCTCATGATCAAAGATTTCGTTGTAACATTTTCTTTGCTAAAAATATGCATTACGTATTATATTATGTAGGTAGGTAATCTATTATTAGGTACTAGCTGCGCTTCGCGGTTTCACCCGCATGGCTCTGCCCCTGTTGGTCTTAGCGTAATGATATTTATAGCTTATTACCCTCCTCCACAGACATATAATGTCTATGCCCTCCTCGATAAATGGGCTATCTAACACCGAAAGAATTTTGCAAATCAGACCAGTAGTTCCTGAGATTATCGCGTTCAAACAAACAAACTCTTCAGCTTTATAATATTAGGTATGTATAGATATGCTTGCATGAGCTTAAATTTTGAGTTGAAAAAAGTAGAATTAAAACCAGTAAATTTTCCAGACATTTCGATAGCGCTTCAAATCGCAAGTCCAAATGAATGTCAGTTCTAGTTTATCTTAAAACCTAGATAAAGATATGAAGTTAGTGGTCTTGTGAGCCAAAGTTCCCAACTTCATAATCTCTGACGCGTTCTAATGAAAGCGCAGCGCGAAATTCCGTATAATAAACTTTATAAACATCTTAAACTTTAAAAAGAGTTACGCGAGTTTTGTGGGTTTTGAGTTCGTTAATTTATATTTAAGACCGAATTTATACATTTAAAATTCAAAGAAATACAAGGTCTTTTGATAAAACGAGGTAAAGTTAACACGCGCGTAGCAAGATGAAGTCACTTAAAATAGTATAGTTTTAATACATCTTTATAAAATTAGAAGGTCTATCAATCTATATAATTATATCGTTTATATACCTATGTACATAAACCTAATAACAAATTCCTCAATTTTAATTAAGGAAGGGAATACACACCATAGGAAAATTGATAAGAATATAAGATAGGTATTTATTTTCATAAAATTTAATGAACATTTTCTACGTTGTTATATTTAAGGTAATTTCGCTTGAATAAATTCCTTTTACACGTGCCGTTTATGTTCAATAAAGTCGATCAAAGAAAACACTATTCAACTATAACTTTATATTTTTGTCAGTTATTTGATTCACGTCGGTCCTCTCAAAATCCTTGGAGACACTTAAAAAACTTCATTTGTGACAAATTCTGGTATTAAGACTTTTATTATTCTTTCGTAAATTCCAGACATTTCTGAGAACAAGCTAACTTTAAATGAGGGTAATCAAACGGTCCCAGTACCTACAGCTACGTTTTCTTAGAAATACTGTAACAAAACTACATGAGTCATACATTTCCACTGGAGTGTGTTAATATTGCAGAAATATTACTCAGCAAATCTAGGACCTTGCGTGACCTAATGGGGGCTATTAAATATGATTAAACCTGTTTAGATTGTATTATTTTTAATCCTGATATAAATGGGTAGTGTATGTTTTACTCTATCAAATAATCTATACATGTACCAAATTTCATAATACATAAAACAAGTAGCAAATTAAAACGTAGCAAGGCATCTAAATAGCACATTTGCATTGATTTAAAAAGAATTGCACGCAAGTGAAATGGCGAATGAAAAATTAAGTAGTTTGATAAAATTATTATAACAGCAAAAAATTGCTACTAATCTACTGCTTTTGAATAAATTAGGACAAGAAAGGAAGGAATCTCATGTAATTAATCCTTTTTCATTCTAATGAAATCTCATGCAGTTGAGAATCGATAATGTTGTTCTACTTTAAACTCAAATCAAGTATTAATTAGTCTCTTTATTAGCATGGGAAACATTTATGTTACGAATATCATATCGGTCCAACATTATGATGTTTTACCGTGTTCGCGTAATTATTAATTAAAAAGATTCAGTCCAATTAGGTTTAAAATATAATAAGTAATATAAATTTATTTATAAAAATACTGATGTTTGATAGTTTGTACAACAAAATTAATTTGGTAACACAAAATATGTATAATGATACTTGGCGTTATTTCAATAAAACAATGTTTTGTACATTTCGACATAAACATTTCTATTATGTTTTCAATAACTCCTTTATAATATTTTGCGTGTTTTCAACCGTAGACCAACCAGAAACGACAAAACTGAACAAAAGCTCACACAAATTTGAGTGCTTTTTGCGTAAGAGCATATATAACATTAGTAAGACTTAAACTTTCCATATAATAACGCATGAATCTATTTATTAGATTTTTTAGATTCATATAAATTCTTCTACAAAAGATGGATTGATCTGATTTAAAAAAGAATCTTTACCTTAAAAGGCGCGCTCTCCGAGCGCTACGCACTATAGCAAAAGTGTATTAGCATTATTTCACTTTATTTAATTATACCTCCTATAATACTTATTTCAAAACGAAAGAAACGTTTTTTTAAATCGGGTGTTTCACATATGAAACCTCAGACATTGTTTTTTATAAACAAAATTTACAGTCGCTAGAATATCGCGAGTTTCCTGGCCACCCCTACCATTGTTGCGGCACTATAACGCTTACGTACGTTATAAATGATTACAGACTATCATACTGCTACGTAATTCTGAGTTCGCTCCACTGCCATTCGATGCTGAGATATCTATCTACAGAAGGTTTGGTTTTATAAGCGATGTATCTATGTATCAAAATGTATCGTTAAACATTTGACAGCATAAAGAACATGGCTTATGACAAGAAAACTAGGGAAAGGATTGAACAGACTCACACACACTCATATAAGTTTTGCATACATACATTTGGAAGCCCGTGTTATAAATTTAAATCTGGGGGCACGGTAGTGCCCCCGCCAAGACGAGCCAAGCGAGCCAAGCGAAAGCGAAGCGCACGGGCACTACCTACCTTTTCTCGAAGCGCTTCGACGTTTTTTTGAACCCTCATAACTTGGGTTTGGATTATGCTAGATCAACAAAATTTTCGGGATATATTGTCAATAGCGGACTTATTGAACATATTAAGTTTTAATTACATTAGCTTTTATACTTCAGATTTTATTTATATCTAAAAAACGCTAATTTCGTCACTGACTCACTGATGATATATTTTAATGCAAAAATAGGAAGATAATAACGTTCTTGAAAAATGTTTTATATTATAATGTCATCCAAGTACTTAACCTATTTACTTTAGCGTAGCGCTATATTGATATATTTTAATATTATTTCCAAATGAAACTCAATTACCCCGGATTTTCTATACTTTCTTTTAAAAATGACGTAACAGAAAACATTATAAATATAAGTTACGTATAAATTGGGAAAGAGTAAGAGCAAGTTAAAAGATCCTTGATAAATTGAATATTTTATACCGCGACTCGTAAAATATGGGATAAATTCATCCCACAGTTTCTTACTTTGAACATAAATTGAGAAACGAAGTGGTTAAATATTAGTGAGGGACGACTCATTAGTAATTAATATTTTAATTGAATAATGACCAACTTCGTTAATAGAGAACACTCCAATTATATTTTCATGATTTTTAATTAAGAATATTCTACTACGTTTCGTGGAATTGTGTCCATTACCTTTCATATTATAGAACATTTATATAACGGTTTATGAATTAATAAAATAATAAATATTGGACCTCATTTTGAAACAATTTTCAATGAAGCTCCGCTTAATATTTTGGTTGTAGTGGGATTTTATACTGGCTCTTTCGATGAATCAACTATCGGACATAAAAACACGAGTATAGCATCTGATACAGATTTATTTATATTCATGTTTAACGATATTAAACACTATCACATGAAGCTATTTGATATCGAATTATTCAGATCAGATCAGCAGATCGAATAAAAATTAAATTGAACACTTATATTTGCTAGATCTAGATTTATTACCTATAATACGTTTTACCACCTTTAACTAACATTTTGAGGTACCCTTGGTCTGTTCTATTTCCGATAAAAAAATCCACAGAATTCGGACAATATCGCGGGCTAGTACTAGTCAGTAACAAATAAAACTAAAATGCAACAAGAAAGGTGCTAGTTTCGGTTTCTCAGCTTTTCTTTTAAACTCGAATAGTATACTAAAAATTTTCTCTAAATGTATTTTATGGCCGCTACGCTGAAAACCTTTGTTCTTGGGTTAATTTCCAACTATACTTCATTTAATGAAAACAAAGATACTCTATATAATATTATTATATACTGCTATTCGTATTCGTACATATTTATAAATGAAAATCCAATACCGGCAAGTATTTTAGGAGTCCCTCTTAATATTACATCAGTCTTAGGTACTTAGTACTTAATATTTGCCAACAGGGTTTTTGTTAGAGTACAAAATATGTAAATTTATAAATTGGCAAGAAAATCACATTATTATTTCTGTTAACAATAATTGGAAAACAGTCATAGACCTCAATAATTGAAAATTTTAATTTAATCGATAAAAATGTGTTAAGTATTTATCTTCAATGTTAAATGTAATTTTGAGCCTTGTGTTTAATTTAGATAGAATGTATTGTATTTAGATTTTAAGGTACTCGTATCGAATTCAATTAAATCAGAAACAAAGAAAAGTAACAAATAACGTTACATTTGTGACGTAATGAAACCGTAAAGAAATTGAATCAGACTATAGAACAATAATTAAATTGAAGAACGCAATTTTAGGATCGAAGTAATTTTATTAACTAGTATGAGTTTTAAGGAGTTTTCCTTGTAAATATGACTACAAATACAATATTATTATTTTACAAAGAACCTGCTTTCCGCCCGCGCATGTAAGAGAAAACCCGTGAGTCACAAACTATCTTTGTAGCAAATTTCATCTCAATCGGTTTAAAAGTTGCGACGTGAAGAAGAGGCAAACAGATACAACATAGACAGCCACATCGCATCGCATTAATATATTAATAGGGAAAAGTAGGAATAATATTGGTACTTTTAGTGCTTTGCAATTCAACCGTATGAGACATTATATAACACCAATCATTCATTCCTTAATTATTCCCTCATTTACCACAAAATTAAAATTTCTTTGTGATCTCTCCCAAAAATCGAATCATAATAATTCCCACTCAAAGGCACGTACAAAACAACGGTCAACAACATTTCAATGACAGAATCGAAATCAAACGATCCATGTTTTGTAAAGGCATTGTTAGGACTCTTAAAAGACCACTTTTCATCCGTCGAATAAATAAGATTCTCGGCCCTTGTAATTTAACGGGCCTCTAGAGACAAACGTGGCTAGATCTGTTTTATTGGATTGTGTTCGAGTGATAAGAGATCTTCACTTTTAATTAAATTAAACATTTCGGTGTAGGTATGTTACTAGAAAGTAATGAAATGTCTGTCATTTTATTTATAAATGGCATATTGAGAAAGTGTTTTATCTAGGGGAGCTGTGAATCTTTATTATTAATAAGGTAATCTAATAATAATGTTTAACTGTCTGAAATCTTAGGGGAAAAAAACGTCATCAGTTTAAAGTTGACTCTACCATTTACGAGATGTCAATTTGAATAATTAAATCTATTACAATTAGAGTGATTAAACTGAATTCAGAGGTCCTTGTGATTGACTGCATAATTATGTAGTAACATTCTATTTTTGTACATTTAATGAACATCATCATTTTCAAACAGAAAGAGACGAATTGTGGCATAAGTCTAAAACAAAGCTACAGAAAACGACACATGTACAAAATATATACCTCAAGTTTATTTCCCTTTATTTATTCATCAATCCTTTATTGCACTTAAAGATAATGAAAAAGAAATACAAACACTTAAAGATAGCTTTAACTAAGTACAAATGGCGGTCTTATCGCTTTAGAGCGATTTCTTCCAGACTTTAATTTCAATATTAGTATATTTTTTCATATAAATCGCGTTTCTCCTAACTTACACCACACTCGTTCCGGGAACTGTCGTGTTATTGTCAATCGAGCGCTTCCCTCTATCCATTAGTTTCGGTAACGCCACGCGACGTTACTATACGTTACTCTTTTTCAGCCCACATATATTGATTGTAAAATATAGTATAGGGGTGTGGATTTATGGAGATGTAAAAAGATTGTGAAGAAATAAATTAGGTTTCTAAATTAAGTAAATAACCAGACTCTCTTTATATTATGATTGTCTAGAACAGTCTTATTAAGACTTTTTTATACTTAAAGACATATTAAATAATAAGCTTATAACAATAATTATAACAACCGATTGTTCATAGATATTGTATTATTACACCACTACGAATACTGAAAAGTTTCTTGCTCGTTAAGAAAATTGATCATTGAAACGTATGAAATACATCTACAGCTTACTATAATATTATAATTATATGATAAGCTTCAGGTTTACTCTAACTAGCTTAAGCCGGCGGCGTCACTCGCGTAGTATCCAGATTAATGCACTGTGTGTCCAGGTTTCAATCTATTTGTATGCCATATTTAATCCGATTTACATTAAAATCCATTCTAAAAACCTTGTACCTTTTTATATTTGAGTGGTGTATTATATAAAGCAGATATACATCACATTTTTATACTTTTGTATACTATACATTCAAACAAGTCTAAAACACTATATCCTTTACAATCTTAAAACACATTTTACTAAACATATGAAGGCTCTGTTCTTTAGTAGACTATTGTAGTCGCTAGGTGTTTGGGAAGGAAACTCCAGCGGGAAAACAGGAAACCCTTAAGCGTATTTACGACTTGGATAGTCTGTGGTCGGGATAATAAAATATATGCTATTTTACAGCGAAAGAATTTGTAGTATTGTATGAAATATGGAAATTAAAAATAGCATTTCCTAGACATGATGTGTTTGAATGATAATGTTATAAATGCTCTTTCTAGATTTATACGTTGTTGTTAGTAATAAATTAATTATATTAAATTGTCATTATTGACACACTGAATTGTTAGGTATTTATATTTTAAGTAGTATCGCCACCATACAAAATTTCCCATATGAGTAATTAAACCCAAATTCTCTTCTATAAATCACTACGCATACTTCATCAATACACTCAACTCATTTGATACAATCGGCCATATACCCACACTAGCTGCGCTTCGCGGTTTCGCCCGCATGGTTCCGCTCCTGTTGGTCTTAGTGTAATGATATATAGCCTTCCTCGATAAATGGGCTATCTAACACCGAAAGAATTTTTCAAATCGGACCAGTAGTTCCAGAGATTAGCGCGTTCAAACAAACAAACAAACTCTTCAACTTTATAATATTAGTATAGATTCAACACTTGAACAAAAGTATTCTAGCATTTCGCCACTTAAAACGAAATTATACTTCTCACGTCACAAATCCGGTGTCAAGGAAATAAAATTATAACTCCATACACGATACACTTTGTGACAAGATTAAATAAAGCCTGTATAGTGTAGTTTGGTGGAGGCGTAAAATTGGACCGTTTTTCTCTTTTTTATCCCATTTTGTGAATCCGGGAACAATATTTGAGATACGACTTTGTTATAAATAGCGTTTACATCGACGCTTTCATCTTTATTAATTTTTAACGTGATCTGTACTCGTGTTCGGGCATTTTATGAGTTGTACAAAATGTTATTTAAGATCACTCGTGACTTAACTGAGTCTTTGTTATATCTATAATTTGAAATGAAATGACATGAAATACGTTTATTATGGATACAAAGATACAAAAAAATGAAACAAGAAACTTAAATCTAACTTAAATATATGTATGCCACAATAGGCCTGCCACTCAGTGCAATACACTGATTTTCAGTGGTTGCCTTATGATGCCTTGCCGACAGTGGATGTTTTTTTTGCTCTGATATGATAATGTTATGATTATATTGTGATTTTTGGTACTACTTTTTCGGCCCTGGTTTAGTTGTATTCAGACAAATAGCAAATATAATAACTATAACATGATATTGCAGTTTATTATATAAGAAGATTTGTTAGTTAAGTCACGGAAAATTTCAAGAAATGGTAATTCTTTCATTTATTCGAAAAGTTTCAGCCTTTGTGGGGAAATTTATCAGAGAACATTTAAGCCTTTCGGTCATGATGGACTTTAAATCAATTTAATCGATTTTTTGAACAAGTAGTTTATATCTAACATGTCAAATGTATCCGTATTTTGTTCAACCGTTTTAGACTAAAGATATAACAAACATTAAGACACAAACATTAACATTAAGATATAAAATAATAATTGTTACCCAGGATTTACTCATTTACTTTGACATGTTCTAGAAGCAAAAAGGTATCATTTTCAGACTAAGCACTTCGCTTATCAGGATATTTTATCCTTCATTAGGACTCTAAAAGGCTTATGAAAAAGGAAGAAAAAGTAAGAAGATTCCTTTTTCTTTATTAAGGTAGCTTAGTCGATTATGCCACTCTTAATGCACATAGATTTGTAGTTCCTCTTGACTTATATTATGTACTATGCATATTTCAAATTCAAATTCAAATTCAAATTCGTTTATTCAATCAAACTTAACCTAGCCTTAGAGCTAAATACATTAGGTGTTGTACATTTGTTTAATGATAGGTATATATCAATCAACGGTTCGAGACTGGCATCTTTGCTAGGTTACCGAGAAGGTAACCTGTATTAAAGATAACAGTTCCTTCCCCATATAATTTATATAATATTAAAAACATCTCAAGGTGGTCATCACAACTAAGTCAACGAAATTGATTTTTAAGTTCGGACATAAAGAATAAAAAAAGAAATTAACTAATAGGTATCTTAATTACTTATGAACATGAAAGGAGTCGAGTGATTATGTGTGGGCATAAGTTGGTGTATGTGCGTGTGTGTATTGGGTATGTTTGTGTCTGCGTATGTGTAAGTGAATGTGTGTGTGTGTGTGTATGTGTGTGTGTGTTTGAGTGGATGTAGATGTGTATGCATATAAAAGAATGTATAATATGAATGTAAAACTTTCATTAAGTCATTGTACAAATTAAATTTTCGGTCTCCTGATAACTAAGGTTTAGCAGCCAATTAGTGACTTGCGTTTTGCAAGTACCGTAGGGGAGTTTATAAATAGGTAATATTTTATTAATTTTGTTGTATAATGAAGGGGCCAGAAAACAATTAAATCTTTTGGAGTGTACGAAATTACATTTATCAACTTCGCAAATTCTATCCTTACGTCTTTTCATAATATTTTGAAATGGAGTCACAGAATGTTGAGAAAGAACAGTATGTAATATAAAAAGTTGCCTTACAGTCAATACTTTAAGGCTCTTGTACAGGTCAGCTGTCGGAAATCTGTATTTTTTAAAAGTACCAACTTTTAAAATAGCTCTCTGAGCTCTTTCAAGCTTCAGGAGATGAGTCTTAGGCGCACCACCCCAAGATGATATACAGTAACATAAAACCGATTGGCATAGCGAATAGTAGACCTGTCTCAAAATTTGACCGTCAGCAATATGGCGAAGAGTTTTAAAAATATAGATCAATTTTCTGACTCTATTTTGAAGTTGTTCTATATGTAAAGAAAAGGAAAGATTGCAGTCAAGAGTTATACCCAGATATTTAGTGCTAGATTGTCGAGTGAGTCTGGGGCAATTGCAGTGCTGATCAAACGGTTTGTTGCAAGTGTGAGCGTATAGACATAAAGTTAGGGGGGGTTGAGATGTTTGCCGAAGAGAAAAGGCCAAGTAATTAGTTTTATCGGTGTTCAAGGTCAAGAGATTTTTAGCTAGCCATGTTGACACTATATTAAACCCACCCTGTGCTTTGCGAAAAACCTCTGGCCATGAGTCGCCTATAAAAGTTAGGGCTGTGTCATCGGCGAAGGCAGATATTTTACCATCCTGGAGATCCAATTGGCAAAGGTCATTTAAGTATACCAAAAACAGGGTCGGACCGATCACACTGCCTTGCGGGACTCCGAGTGATATTGGAAGTTCATCGCTTACGATATTATTAATTTTAACACACTGTGTTCTATGACTTAAATAGTTTTCAAAAATCGAAAGTGAATGTCCTCTAACGCCTATTTTTTCAAGCTTTTGTAAAAGCAGGGCAACTGTTTCGAACGCCTTGGCAAGGTCCAAAAAGATAGTGATGACTTTTTTTTTTATGATCTAAATTCTTAATAATATAATTGTTAATGTCTAATACTGCTTTCGAAGTGGACATATTGCGTCTAAAGCCGTACTGATTTGGAGATAATAGATTTTTATGTTCTAGGAAATTGATCAACTGCTTATTTATTATTCGTTCCAATATTTTAGACATTACAGGCAAGAGGGCTATTGGACGATAATTGGCGACACAGTTACCACTGCCGCTTTTGAAGATGGGGTGAATAATAGATTTTTTTAAATAAGTAGGGAATGATCCAGAGTTTATACAAAGATTAAAAATATGTGTTAGGATAGGTATTAATTGAACTTTATGCCTCTTGAGCAAACCAGTTGAAATTTTATCCCACCCCACTGCGCAGTCTGATCTTAAAGACGTCAAAATCGATTCCACCTCACTATGGTCTGTTGGAAGAATTACGAAAGATGTGCAGGGAGATGAACCGGTGCTATTGATATGTGTTTCCGAGATAAAACTAGGTGATTTAATTTTACTAGCAAGATTCACACCAACGTTAACGAAGAATTCATTCACTTCATTTACTGATAGCTGTGGAGACGAAGACAATTGTAATAAATCGTTAGAAGTCGTTTTTTGTTGTACACAGTTCGTAACCCTCCTTATAATCTGCCAGATACGCCTGCTATCAGAACCAGCATCGCTAAGTTCTTTCTTTTCGAAATTTCTCTTAACTTTTTTTAATAATTTGTTACAGAAGTTCCTGTATCTTTTATACGTCAATTTTAAAATATCATTTTTGGGATTAGATCTAACGTTTTTGTGTAGCAAATCGCGGTTTTTAATACACTTTAGGAGCCCAGGGATCATCCATGGTTTGATTAATTGTTTACGCCTAGACACAGTTACAATGGACGAATTAATTTTAATAAAGCTCATAATCAAGTCTATAAAAATTTTTGTAGCCTGTTCAGCGTCGGTTAGTTGTATAATGTGTTGAAAATTATAACTTTTTATATCTTGATCGAGTTGTTCGTAATTAATTTTATTGAAAACATTACTATGTCTAGTCTTTGAGAAGCTACCAGTATGTTTAAGACACAATAATATACTGTTATGATCTGTAACGGTTGAATCAAGGGTTAGGGTTAGGGCTTCATAATTAGATTTGAGCATTACGTGGTCTAAACAACTTGAGTCACGCGTGGGCAGATTATGGGCAGGTAGTAAACCATGGTAGGCTAATAGGTTCAGATAATCAGAGGCTTGAGAGTCAAGTGGCGTGCAAGCAATATCTATATTTATATCACCAATAATTGCAATGGTTTTTGTTGTTGATAGTGAATTTAGTACAGAGTCTAAAGATGCCAAAAAATTCGTCGTACTTATAAAAGATGGGGAACGGTAAATACAGACGATTGCTGTGTCGTTATCTAGTTTTAAGACCAAACATGAGCCATCCAGAAAGTCGATTTCGGATACAGAATGATTCAGATTATCTTTAATATAAATGACAATGCCATCATTTTGATTTTTGTTATTTTGTGTGTGAAACATAAAGTAATGGTCTATTTTGGGTATAAGGTTATTACTTTTGAGCCAACATTCGGTTAAAACTAAAACATCAAGGTCTATGTTTATCATTTGCAATAAAACTGAAAAACTATTAAAATTACAATTAATTGATCTAATGTTTTGAGTTATTATTTTAAGATACTTATCCGGGTATTTTATCATTTTTTTACAGTCAGTGGGGCTGCATCTTTGGCTTGTAGACACATAAAATCTATCTATGTTATCATGTAAATCAAAAATATTATCGAATTATAATGTTATAGATATATTTAGAAATGGTACCTATTTAAATTCTACGAAGTAAATCCATGTTTCTTGACAAATTTCTTCCTAAGTAACTAATTATTTACATTAACCATTTATAAGGATATAATATAAATAATTATAATATTTTAATTAACAAATATTTTTATAGGTACGCTGCATAAAAATAATATGCGTCTGACATAAAATGGTTAAATGTATTTGCAAAATCAAATAAACAGATAAGTTATAATAAGTTGAACAAATTTGAAATGTTTGTATGTTTTCATTTAATCGAGCGTGTAATTAATTAAATTATGGCCTTTTCAACAGTTAAATGCACTAACGATAATCGTTTTAGGAATTCATTAGTAAGTAATAAATTAAATATTATACAGATTTTTCGATAATACGAATACAAATAGGTACGTACTGACACACACCACGGGAAAATGTGATTGTATTGGCTTATATAAGTATAAAAAAATTAATGGACTAAAAAACTAAAGCTTGTAATGCGTAATAGAGATAACGTAATCTAACTTTGTATGTTCGCTGAGGGTGATCTTGGAAATTACTGAACCGATCATGAAAATAATTTTACTAACAGAATGCTACACTATTCAGGAGTGACTTAAACATTTTTTTTTTTTATTACAGGATCAAACCGGATCAAAGCGGCTTGTATATCATTAGAATCGCCTTAAATTGTGCCTAAGTTTCGTTCCCTTTACGCACAGCAATCTCTAGATTTTAATAAAAACCCTTTGAATTATGCAAATCTTAGCTGGGTTTGTAATACCAGCTTACCTTGCCGCTTGAATTTGAGATAATCCGATACCTTGAACATACGTAACAGGGATATTAATTTAAACTTTTTATTAAGCCACGGCTTACGTTGATTATTCATTCAGTCAGTAATAAATTCACAGAATGCGAACCGTGTTATCCTGTTGTGTATATTAATAGGATTTCGTTTAAATTCAAGTGGATATGATTACGAAAAGTTTTTCTGCGTATTTATTATATTTATTTTATTTTCATTAATTGAAAATTACAATTAAATTTAATGAAATTTGTTTTTATAAAAATACAGCACTACCTAACGAAGGATGCCTGGTAGAGATCGCGAATAGCTTACCATTTAAATATAGTGAAAGTTTATATTATGTTATCTTTGTTTCCTTTTTATTATTTTATATTATAACTGTATTGTTCATATCAATCATATCTATTGATGTATTAACTACCGGATATAAAATAAACCGTCAAGTTATCAACCTTATTATATTGTGGTAAATATTAACATAATATGTAATGACGACTCAAAAGTGCTCCTAGCAGAAGTCTAATTGAATAAATAAATGTTTGAGTTTGAGTTTGAGAATACTTACTAGAAGGTTAATATGAAGTGCATGATTCCACATATATTTTGCACCTGACATTTTTTAAAGCACTTCGGGTAAAATATAATTATAAAAACAAACACTTTTGTGGGAACTTGAGTGTTGAAAATTATATTAAGCTCTTTTTACGTGCGCGGTGTCACTGCAAGCGATTAAAAGCGAGTACCTACCTATTATAAATGTCCATTGTTATGTTATTATTATATTCGTGTATTTATTAAAAATACACGAATTAAATTTTAAGCTACTTATTGAAAATTATCACCTGCATATATATTTTTAAACGAAATAAGCAATAAAATGTAACGAAACATGCTTTTGTATAACAGGTGATAGATACAATATTTATAAGGTACCTGCATAATAACATACATTAATTAAAATTGTTCAATCATTGTTTAATTTATTGTAAACTACTTAGTAGGCTACATCAACTTGCCATCTCGTTTAACATCCATAAATACTTTACTATTTTAAATCTATACTAATATTATAAAGTTTGTTTCATGTCTGTTTGTTTGAACGCGCTAATCTCAAGAACTACTGGTCCGATTTGAAGAATTATTTCGGTGTTGGATACCCCATTTATCGAGGAAGGCTATAGGCTATATATCATCACGCTAAGACCAACAGAAGCGGAGCCACGCGGGTGAAACCGCGATGCGCAGCCAGTAAATAATAAAATGTCGAACACTACTCATTGAATTAAAATATTTCGCTCGCACTACAACCACACCTCGTAATACTTTAAAACTTTCTGTCTCACACAAGCCGTGCATTGCTAAGGATTTCGACAAATCCTTTGTAAGACTCTACTTATTATGGATGTCCGAGCGAAACTAAGGTTTCAAATGCACACTGCTTATATTTTAATCCGCCTCCTTGGTACAGTGGTTGACGCGTGAGCGTAGAACCGAGGGGTCCTGGGTTCGATCCCCAGTGGAGACGAAGAAAAAAAAAATGTCTCGGTCTGGCAGGACACAGAAGGCTGATCACCTACTTGTCCCTAAAGAAAATCGATCAGTGAAACAGATGTATGTATAATGCATCTGCCCCTTACCCCACTTGGGGACATGGGACTTCACTTTTTATATTTTAATATTTTATTATTTTAGACAAGGACTAACTTACTCGGCAAACGCTGTTCTGCCATACCCTTGTCATTTTGGGGTATAAAAATAGTTTACGGCCCATTTTTAGATCTCCCGTATAAACAAATAAAATCTGAAATTGATAAAGCCTTTTCTATTTATTTGGGTATTTGGACATGAGATTTTTTTTTATGCAAGATTTTTTATGCACTATAATTGCCTAATAGAGCAGACGCCTCAACTGGTGGTTAGTGCTCCAAGTCGCCCATATGTACCCACTGTGCCGGAGACATAAAGTAAAGGAGTTTTCTTAAAATAAATGTTTAATTAATGTAGTCACATAATATTATAGTAATAAAGTTGAGAAAGTATTATAGTTGTAGTAAAGAAATTGGTCCGAGTGGCAGGGAGCCGCTGAATGCAGGCCGCCGGTGACCGGTCGTACTAGAAATCCTTGAGGGAGGCCTTTGTCCAACAGTGGACATCCCACGGCTGAAACGAACGAACGAAAGAAATTAATGTGCTTTATAAACTTACCCAAAATATGTCCCATGATAGTACAAAATTTACTTAACACAGGCATATACCGATTATTTGAAATGCCCATAAATTAGAAGTGCAAAATTATTACTTAAAATACGAAATATATAACTTATCGAGACCACAAACCGTTTATGTCATGAAAAACCAAGGAAAGCTGTCAAAAATATACAATTCTACATCCTCAGCAAAGGAACAATAATTTTTCAGCAATCCACCTGAGGCAGGCCGACAGCCGAAGAATTTTGGCTCCTCCCGCCTAAATTAAAAAACTTTTTTCTCATTTCATTACTTCGCAAGTATTTCAGTTATTTTTAGCGATATTGTGGTGATCCATTCTCTCGACAGGTGTCTGATTGTATTTCATTTAATGTGCTATTAATATCATTGAATTAAATTCTATAGTCATTACAATGAATTGCATGCATTATTTGACAAATTTTCCCAGGCAAGGACGTTTATCAGCCCGATTAAATATTACGTTTATTACGCATTACTTTAACATTTTCTCGATAGTTTATATTAGTCTATCATTTCGTACGTTTAACGTAAATAAAATAAACTGAATTTTATATTACTACTCATATATTTTACCTTCATCTTACTAACCTGGACTTAGAACTAATAACTATTAATAATTATTCACAGTCAAATGTCTAGAATCGGGGTCAGGTCAGTCTGGAATAATATCCTTCAACTATCTTACAGGAAATCAATAGATCAACAGTTGCAATTTGCTTTATTAGTTTCCTAGAAAATAATATGAACTTAAGGTATTTTATATGAAATGTAGTAGAGTCTTGAAATTAAAGTGTATTATTTTACATATTCCGCTTTCACGCCTAAACTTATATATTTATGCATAACAAAAAAATATTAATTAGCAACAGAGCTATTAGACAGGCAGATAGTGACATAGGTAAATTATTGGGTCGTTTGTCACTATCTCTCGGTCTATATGGATTATTATGTAAATTTATACTCAGGTGTTCAATATTATAGGAAAAGCTGAAAATAGCATGTTACCGTTTATCGAGAGACACAGCCATTTCTTGGAGGCATACGATTTCATTGTAACTGTGATAATTCCTTTGCTTTCGTTTTTCTGAGAGTGATTATTAAATATACTATGGACTTTTGTCACGACAAGAGGCAAGTATGATGCAAAGTGAATTCTAATCTAGATGCTAATAGCTTTCAAAGTTCCACAGCAAATTATTAAGAATCAAGATCCCGTCTTCAAGGCACACACCACAGTGTAACAAGATTTAAAATATGAACCATTTGGAACACCCACAATGGACGAGGTTTAAAGCCTTTTAAATTTCTTGAAAGGCTTTCCGAGATAAAGCCGTAAGAATTGGCCTAAGCCAAGCTCGTGTATTATTCTAAATACCCTCAGTGTTGGAATTTGCAGCTTAAAGAAATATTAAAGGAAGGCGCAAGGCTAGATAGGTCACCTAGGCCATCTAGGTCGCTTGTTAACTATGTAGTAAATGTAGAAAAGTGTAAAATTTTCATCCTAATAATTTTCCTATTACAAAAAAATGATTTTTTGAATCGCATGCGAATTTAGTTTTTTAACGTGTATCGTTAGTAGTTAATCACACTCATAAGTTTTTCGCTTTACTAAACAAAATAGCAAGCAGCATTATGGAAAATCATATCAACACAATGCGTATAATCGAGTTCCGCAATCCAGAATACCAACGCTAATACCAAATAAAAGACGATAATCCCAACATTGAGCTAACATTATCGCCATATCCTAAACATGCTTCTAAATCGCGATCACTTGTTGTACCAATTTGCAGGACATCATTACATTACGGTTACGGTTCAAACTCATCTGTAAAACCGCTTGTTTTGATCGGCCATTGCTGGCGCATAATTTGTGTCATATCTGACTGCCCATTTGCAGATCTAGCAACATAATTCTCGAATGCATTTCACCGGACAATCTGAATTCGACTGTAAATCATAGCATCACGGTTGTTATTGCTTTGTTTGGTACTTGGTTTGCTGCTCATTTCAGAATCAGAAGCAACATCTATTTTGCAAATTTCGAAGTAGATTGATGTCACCGGGCACGTTGATTTTCGGTGAACCTAAACATGCTTATTGCTTGTGCTTGGAAATTAAACAATGGCGTTGTGACGACTACTTAAAGATTCAACGATACTGTAAAGTAATTTATGTAATAATGTATAGGAAACTGTAGTATAGCCATATATTATGAAGATGTTTGTGACCGTGTGTAAGTTTTGAGGAAGTTATCCTCATTGATTTCAATTGATAGAGAAAAATTACACATTGTAATCTTAAAGAAAGAAGTTTTGTGTAATTTACTTCGTAAATCGAAGGACGTCAAAGTTTTTATCAACATACCATGTGTGCCAAAAATTTGTGCTTAAAATAAATTTAACTCTAAAACTAACAAACAAAATAACAAGGTTTATACGAGATTGCTATTCAAATACCCATAATATATTTGATCGGTTCTAAAACAAGGCTCTTCACAATTTTCCTGAACTTTAAAACTCAATATCATTAGTCTTCATTAACTGTTGACAATTAATAATAATGACCGGTTTTCTCAAATTTAATTAGATCCCAACTGAGAATCTTCTGAGTAAATGAATGATTGACATTAATTGCTATAAATATAATTATCTAGGCGTAAATTGTTTACATTTTCATCGTAAAGACTTATTATTTTATTCATATCTACTATAATACGTACTAATACTAATACGTAATAGAGACAAGAGAAACAGTTTCATTAACATCATTTAACGTGTATGGATAATAACACGTCGTATTATGACAATATATTATGACGTATATTTTGAATGCGAGACGAGAAAAATTATGTTTGTAATAAATAAAAATACTTATTTGAAGGCACCTTTTACAATATTTTACATACAGTGCAAAAACACGAATTTTTGAGAAAGTATTTTTACAATATGTGACAGCTTCTTCAGAGAGAACTTATATATTTTTGATTTTCAAGTAAACGAAGCAAGCACATACAAATGACTAATACCTACATGTTTATGATTTTTATCTGTAAAAAATCTATGGATAGTCTAAGTCTACAAATACTAATAAGTATTTACAAAGAAGAAAAACACTTCTTTCTTACACGCCCAATTTAAACGGATATTTAACATAACACTGAACAGGAACTAAGAACCATCTAATGAAATCTGATCAATCGACCAATGAACTAACCCATTACATCACAATATGTATAATTGATTATTCACAAATAGGGATCACACGTCGCCAGTTACGAACTTGCTATCTGAGCTATTAAATAGATATAGGACGCAGATCACGTACAAATTTAATGCGTCGGTAAATCACCTTTGTTCTGTTTAGTACCGTTTTGAACTGTTTTGTTCGTGATTTGTCGATAAACGGCGCGGGCGATGTATAGTATGGAAAGTGTTTTATACTTGTTGTAAACGTGTTGTTAACATTACATACCTAATAAGACTATTCATGATAACTGTCTATTTTTCTATGTAGAAACACCTTGGTACAATAGGTAACATAAATCAATTAATAAAACTATTTTCTTTTGGTTTATTTTATCATTTTATGATACTTCTAGTCGGTTTTGACAATACAGGAAACATGCAGTTTAAAGTTAAAAAGTGAGCTCTATATAATATTGTCCTGCGCTTTATTCAAAACTTCGTTAATACTTTACCTACATAATATATACCATCAGAAAATGTATTAAAATTCATGAGAATAACTAACTATAATATTTTGCTGGTTAAATGATATTATTGATATTCTATATGATTTATAAATTAATATGAAAGGCAAGAAACTAGTTAACCAATGTTATGAATAATTCCTATCAAAATTTGTAATTCCAGTGTGACCTAATTCATGAAAGCATATACACTGTCAAACTGTTTGATTGAATTTTGTAAATGTTAATGAATACGTCCCAAATCCCTTATTAAACTTCCGCAGGCAAGACTTTTTTTACATACATAAATGGCAACAGGGGTGACGCATCACCCCTTTATTTTTAAACTCAAATAAAACAGCAATTTGGAAGAAAATGAAAGTTATTTATTATGAGATCAATCACTTATACAATTATTAATGACATGAAAAAAGTATTAATTATGGCAACCTTAATTTGGTATTTTTTTTTTTGGGTTAAATGCAGTTCAAGCAAACATCCTTACGGTGTTCAGTGCAAGCGGGCTGAAGACATTTTGTGCAAAAAGTTTTTACTTTTTTGTCCCTTTTTCTTGGACATAGTGCACATCTTGCTTGTTTTTGCAATTTTACAGGGGGCTCACCTTCAGGAGTTTCCTGGTTAATATTTAGAATATCACGTAAAGTGACTCCTAATTCTCGCGGCAAATTTGTACTCAAACGACGCTTCATGTGCGGTTCAGATGGTGGAATAGACGACCAAACATGACGTCCATTCTTACCTCTCAACACTTTAGTGCGTAATTGTGCCAGCGGCACATCCTCGTCATCACTACCTTCATAATTTGAAATAATGTCCTCCTCCTCCGAGTGCACCGAAACGTGATCATCATTTTCACTCGCATCCCCATCTTCGGAACGGCGCTCATCATCCGAGCTAGCATCAACAATATTTTGCAAGTAGTCTTGAATCTGCGTATCCGAAATCGAAGCCATTTTTACCTAAAAAAATCCAACAATTATTACAGTATTACAAAAAGAAATAATTACGTAAACAGCAATAGGGGTTATGAGTCACCCCAGCAATGTCAATATAACAAAAACAACAACTTACCGCGACACGTTGACGCGTGTGACTGATAGCATCCACGCCAATTAGAGAATAGATTGAGCGTTAGAAAGATACAGAAACAATACCAACTGAATATTGACACTTTTATTGAGTAGTGGGGTGACGGGTCACCCCTGTTGCCGTCCTAAGGTTAATAGGAATAAAGACTCATTTAAAATGAAAACGTTTAGTTTTGTATGTTACTTCAATGCACGGATTAATTTGCATAAATTTTACATTTAAGAGGAGGCTCCCTAACATAATTTCTGGCACTGAGAGCATAACACAGCCGTAATAAAGTTGAATATCGCGTGCGCTCTTTGATCGCGTTCGAGCTCGAAACTAAATCTCGTAAGTCTCAATTCTTATTTCGTTTATAACTAAATTAATAATTGATCTAGAGAAAAAATATCTTGGGATTGGATAGTAAACTATATTTTCGTACTGTTAACATTTATTTTAGACATAAAGTCCAAGTAAATCTTTAAAAAAATATAATAATCCTTTAAAAAGGCATACTTTTTGAATAAAAAATGAATCGAGCGAAAATGTTACAATTACGTAACTGTCTTGTACATGGAAAGAAAAAGACCCAATAAATCATATTATACTAAAGTTCCATTTTGATTGTATGTGTGACTGTTTCAGAATACTAATGCAAATTCACATAAAATTTAGGGAGCCTCCCCTTAAAGAGTGTATATTTTCATACATGTACATAATTAATATTTTTCTATAAATGATCAACGTACTTAATATAAAAAAAAAACACGAATGACTGTAAGGATGAGACAGCTCTCTATGGATTTAAAAGGTCTATATGAGATAAGAACCGATAATATTATTCTTATTCCATTTCAATTGTTCGTTGCAGTCGTGATTAGTAGAATTTTAGCGATTCATTTGTATGTTTTTTAAAGATTTTAATAATGAAAGATCGAATAGGACAAATTAACTATAGAAATACAATTAGTATACAATCGCGTGGTAATTGCATAAAAAGTAGAGTATAATAATTAAACCAAATTTCATAACGATCCGATCAATTTTTGCGTGATAGAGTAACATACATCGATTCTTACAAATTTTCTCATTTACAACATAAAAGTATAATAAACATCATTCTAATCATTACAAGCAACAATTAAATAAATCGTTAAACAAATATATTCTCACTCCAAAGGTTACACGTTCTGTATGTTCTCAGGCAGCTTAGAGTTGGCTAATGTATGGATTACTGTTGTGTTACTTGTTCCCAGCTTTACAATACTAACTTTACTTGTTAATTCCTAATACTTTCTAGACGGATTAATGTTTAAACATTTCAGGGTAGACATTGAGATTTGTTAAACAGGAACGAACAGAAATAAAATTGCTTTTTATTCGGTTGAATTGTAAGAACTTGATTCAATAATGCTTTGTGTCATTAAATTTTATACTAGGAAATACCGTTTTTGAAGTTTTTACAGAGAAACGGAAATTACTGATTAAAAGTATTATTGGGTGTGTGAGGTGAAAAACATAGGTTTGAACAGAATTAATGCGACGAAGACGCTATCAAACTATTGTAGTTAAGGCATAATAGTATGGCTTATTACTTTTTTCCTAGGCCTTGACGATAACCCGGCATTTAATATGAGTCGATACATATCAAACTCCGGTAAGTCCATTCTAACAGAAATGTGGGAATCGAGGTATTTTTAATAACTTAAAAAACAATATGTTTGGACCTTTATAATTTATGACAGATATAATATAATACATTAGAATTATTTTTACGAAGAAAAAGAAATGTATTACTTGATGATTATGCCACAAAATTAGTTTTAAATCTGGACATACAGGCGTTTGATATGTACTAGCAAAACTTACCGGGTTTTGAAAAACATCGTCTTGGACTTACAGGAATTTGAAATATCACTAATGGACTTACAGGGATTTGATAGAACTCAGTTTTGGGACGTACTGAGGTGGTGGAAATGGGTAGATAGTTTGTCGCGTTGTAAATATTGGACATTAAAATAAAATATGTAAATTAAAAGATACAAATTATTATTATTATTAACCTTTATCATCCCACTGCTGGGCAAAGAGAGAGGTCAATAAATCAAAACGGTAGAAAAAATCTCAGTACGGCCCTGGGCTTCATGGCTGGGAATTACTACTGTGCGTGTGCTATGCGTCTAGTTTCATTTATGTTTTAGCTGTTTTCTGAGCCTTGTCTGTTTTAGCTTTTGGTATTGTTTTTTTCCTTGCTTTGTCTAGAACCACCACCTCTATAGTAAAACTGTTTTCTTCCATCATTTATCAATAAAAACGATTTAAAAGCATTGTTCACACGTGTTAGCTTCAACAAAATTAAGAGAAATGGCAGCCATCTTAGTGCCATACTGCGCTGTGATTGGTCGAAATGGACTTGCCTGAGTTTGATAAACCACTGTCGATGGACATACCGGAGTTTGAAAAAACATATTTACTTTAAAC
>CAJQZM010036713.1:0-13929 GCA_907164665.1 Colias nastes
AGTGAGTCCCGAGCACGTAAATTATATATAGAGCGAATGGCTCTTTTTTTCTCATTTATTATTCAATTGACGTCATCAAAAGTTTTATTATGAATGACAATAAAGTTTTTTTTTATGTTAAAATGTTAAACAATTTTTTATACAGTTTTGTTTAGTAGAATACAAATTGATTGAGCGGCCAAGTGTGTGTCGGTATCGTGGAAAATAAATAAATATTGCATTGTCATTAGTATGACAATTTCTTGTATTTCATTATTTCTATTAATGTTGCGCAAAAATTATAGTCTTTATAATATATTTTTTTATAATAAGTGTTAAAAAAAATATACGAACAGTAAATTCGATCGAAATCTGACTAGCAGTAACAATTACATTTTTAAATCGGTAAAAACACAGAAAAACATACTAAATAATATACCTACCTATTATTATTATTATACCAAATTATTATACCAAATTATTATACCAATAAATCCCCTTTAAAATTAGCGCAAAAGTACTCATTACTATCAATGGAAATCGAACCTTGGACTTATGGAAAACAAAACCATTGAACTGTATGATTCATTAGAAATAATTACCTACATTTACTAGTACATAGTTTTAAATAATTTTCCTTGTTACAATGGAATGTGCGTAATTAAAAATTAACATAATTAGACACAGCTGTTTCGGAGTAATGTGCGAACAAACATAGGTATACTCATTTATAGAGTTTCTGCTCTATTTTTTACTTGTACATGTTAAAATATTGTATGTATGTTTATAAATGTATGAAATATGGACTGATTTACAAAAATATCTTCTTTTAAATTTTGATGAGATTTTCACTGGCTGATAGATCATAGTTAAAAAAACCTAGCCTAGGTTTTATTAGGAGTAAGAGAATTATATTAAAAACTACCCATGACTAGGGTTGTTGAGGATTCCTCTTCCGCTTCCTCATAATGCGGAAGTTCCGCAATATTTTGGGTTCCTCTACCGTTACCGCATCCTCAAAAATGAAAATAAAAAAATCCTCTTCCGCTATCGCTTCCTCAAAATTTAGAGGAAATTTATGAGGATGCTGATCCGATCGGGCGGCGAATTTACAAAGCCTATTTAAACTAACTATGTATTTGAGTTACGAGTCGGACTCTACTAACGAACAAGAGTAGTCTTACCGCCATATTTATATCTGCGCATAACACTTATCTCTAAACATAATAATATAACATTTTCTCTCATACTCAGAAGAAACATATTTTACCAAAGAATGTGTGTCAAAAGTCATTTTAAATTAAAAATTGGTTGTCTGTAAAGTCGGTTTACTGGCGATAGTTGAACGTGACAACGTCCGATTGTGCTTCTTTGTCGCTCGTTCCGCGCTTTCGCTTGCACTTCAAGCCTTACATGGAACGCCTCAGAGCGAGGTAACGCCGCATGAGTCATGTTTTTTCGTGCGTGCAGCCGGCTCTATCGAATTATAAGACGTTGTCACGTCAAAAATGTGTGCGTGTACCTACTATTGTACACACGTAAGAAGTGAAACTTCTTTATGACCTTATTTTTCAAAAAATAATTTACTATAGGTATGCAACTTTACAGAAATACGTCGAATCACGCGTGGTAGGGATAAGAAAAAGATGGCGCGTAACGGAAAAATGTCACGTGTAACGAAAAAATGTTACACTAAATTTTTTTCCAACCCCGATAAAGAAGTTTCACTTCAAAAACAAACAAGTTGTTTAAGCTTACATAATATCTACCAGTTAGTTTTTTTTTTTTGTGGAAATCGCCTAATGTCGCTTCTGGCACTGAGATAGAGATTAGGTTTTTTCGAGTAATATGCATAAACAAAAGCTCATCTGAGTCCGGCTCGTGACTCAAATAGTATACCTAGTACTTAGAGGCTTTGTAAATTCGCGATCGGGCGAGCTAACCCCTCCCGCCACCCGCGCTGTTCCTTGCTTGTTTCTACTTGTCATATATTATATTATCATATTTGTTTGTAATTAATAAACTCAAAAACTATTGGAACAATTAATATTTTTATTAAATACGAACACTGAGTAAGATGCTCTTTTGTAGTTTATGACAAAGTGGCAATTTTGCTAGTATAGTTAAAATATCAATATGTACAGACAGGAGAATGGCTTTTGTTTTATTTTTTAATTTTAAAAGTTTAAGTTTTTTAATTTTGATTATAATTTCCTATCATCCTCATCCGCTTCCTCTTCCGCTTCCTCATCCGCATCCTCTTCCTCAAAAAAATATCCTCTTCCTCATCCGCATCCCCTAAATTTGTGTGTGAAAATTCCTCTTCCTCCTCCTCTTCCTCATAATCACTTCCTCAACAACCCTACCCATGACATAGCTGATGAGTTTGTTTGAACGTGCTAATCTCAGCAACTATTGGTCCGATTTGAAAAATTCTTTGGGTGTTTACAGTGAAATATTTGCTTGGTTCCTGAGATTAGTGCGTTCAAACAAACAAACTAACAAAACAACAAACTCTTCAGCTTTATATTAGTATTATAGATTAGTATAGATAGTCTTTCTCAATAAATGGACTATCTAAAAGTGAAATAATTTTTCAAATCGGACCCACGGTTCCTGAGATTAGCGCGTTCAAGCTAACAAACTTAATATTAGCCTAGATTGCACTTATTAAATTTTAATTGCATAATTTTTAGGTACATCAATTACAAGAAAATATTATTATTCTATTCTCACATTACAACAAGTCAACCGAATCAAATACTCTTGACAATATTATTGTAGGAAATTTACAATCTAGTTTATTTATTAAATACGGAAGTTAGAAATACAACATAGGTATTTTTATGGCATCCTTCTAATCCTATCCTACTAATATTATAAATGCGAAAGTTTGTGAGGTTCGATTCAGATGTTTGTTCACGCAAACACTACTGAACTGATTACAATGAAATTTAGTATATGTAGGGAGCTGAAAACCCAGAATAAGACATAAGTTACTTTTTATCTCGGAAATCCCACAGAAATGGGAACTATGCGGCTTTTTCTTTGAAAACGCGGGCGAAGCCGCATGCGGAAATCTAGTCATAGTCAAACAGATATATAATAGGTAATTGTAGTATTATAAATATTTTATTTATTTCAATTTTTATGTTATTAGGTAAAGTAGCTTTCTAATGGTATTTTTCAATCGATTTAAAATTTTGTGACTCAATTCGTAACAATCTAATTAAGTATATCAAAATATGAAAATAATAATAGGATGATGATTAAGATGAAAATACAGACAAAGTCGCGGAAAACTACTAGTTATAAAGATGTTATTCATTGACAACAACTCGTTATGTCATTCTATGAATAAGACCTTTGTTTTACTTATATGGAAAATTAATGTTAACTGTAATTATAGTTTACTAGAGGAAAGATTTTGAACACGCTTATATTGGCTTCACCTGTATGTTTGTATGTAACCGACTACAAACATACAGACATACATACATACATTACTACTTTAGACTCGATTTTGACCCACTTTAAACGGACAGATTTAATTCGAACTTTGTACACTTATCAAGGATCGGTGACAATACAATAATTTCCTCTTATGTATCTAATAATCGACCGCCTCCTTGGTACAGTGGTTGACGCGTGAGCGTAGTACCGAGGGGTCCTGGGTTAGATTCCCGGTGGAGACGAAGAAAAAAAAATGTCTCGGTCTGGTAGGACACGGAAGGCTGATCACCTACTTGTCCCTGAAGAAAATCGATCAGTGAAACAGATGTATAATGCATCTGCCCCTTACCCCACTTGGGGACATGGGACTTCACTTATGTATCTAATATTTAGAATAAATAAATATTTCAGGACAATTTTCACACACGGCGCGATCTGATCCCATACTAAGCTTTCGCTTGTGTTATGGAAACCAGATGGCTGATAAACATACATATTATATAATTTTAAATAAATACTTATATAGATAATTAACACCCAGACACAGAGCAAACATATTCTATGTTCATCACACAAATATTTGCCTCGGGTGGGAATCGAACCCACGACCTCTGGCTTGGAAGGCAGGGCCACTACCAACCAAGCCAACCAGCCAGTAGTTGATATTCGAATGCATGCATGATATGCAGAATGTTAATAAGATATACCACATATTATAAAACACAAAACGGCTAAACATATACGGATGAATTTTGGAACCAAGATAGATTACAATCTGCAATAAACCGGTATCAAGGTCGAGGGTTGTTGCTGTATAGATAACCGATAAATTGAATCGATAATGTCTATCGACGTAAACCGGTTTTTTCCAGAAAAAACAATTTTATCAGATACTTACGGGCCATACGGGCACTCTAGATAATGTAATTATCTATTGCATTTAAGATTTTTATTAAGACTAGCTTTTTGCCCCGACTATGTCTAAAGTCATATTATCAAGAGGAGAGTTTTTTTTTTATTTCTAACCAACTTCAAAAAAGGAGGAGAGTTCCTATTCGACTGTAATTTAGTGGCTTAGAGCCTTAGAGTATATATACAGTTAGTATAAATACTCTAAGATTAGTGGGTTTGTTACCTCATAACTTTTGAGTGGGTGAACCAATTTTGATAATTCTTGTTTTTATTTGAAAGCTTATGCCTTCCAGTTGGTCCCATTTAAATTTTATGCTATCATTTGAAGTCGGTGTAGATTTTTGTTAATAAATACATATTTTATCGCCGGTCAATTTGGGCGAAGCCAGGAAGAGTGGCTTGTCTATACTAATATTATAAAGAGGAAAGGTTTGTAATTATGTATGTATGTATGTATGTATGGTTTTCACGCATAAACTACTGGACCGATTTTGATGAAATTTGGCACAAACAATCTTTAGACACTGAGAAAGAACATAGGCTACCTTTTATTGCGAATTATGTACCACGGGCGAAGCCGAGGCGGACCGCTAGTATTTAATAAACAAAACGTTAATATTCCAATTTTATTCGTAATGTACCTAGTATTTTATTATAACTGTAACTCCTTTTTTCGCGTAGTCGGATAAAAACATAGTTTATCTATAAAATATGAGTATGGGGATTGGGGTGAAAGCACTCATATCATAGGAATTGATAATAAATTGGGCCATATTATGATAATCTGGTTATTTAATACTAGCTGCGCTCCGCGGTTTTACCCGCGTGGCTCCGCTTCTCTTGGCGTAATGATATATAACCTATAACCTTCCTTGATAAATGGGCTATCCAACAACGAAAGAATTTTTCAAATCGGACCAGTAGTTCTTGAGAATAGCGCGTTCAAACAAACAAACAAACTCTTCAGCTTTATAATATTAGTAGTATAGAATATAGATAGGTAGATAGTATTTTGTTCGTCTATTTTGACAATTTTCAATTGAAATTTATTAATATTGTTCATATAAAACTTATATTACCTACTTGAGTAGTTAGGATATAAAATCCTGTGGTATGTTATTTCACTTTAAAAAAAAAACTGAACCAAATCGAAAGTATTTGAGTAAAATACCGAATCAACAATAACATTATGAACAAATCTTAAAATAAATGTACCTATGTCGCTATCATCTGGTTGAATTTGCTGAAATATCGCCAATCAATGAAAGCGCTAGTCATTCAATCAAATAGCAGATTCAACAAGATGGCTGCTACATGTACTGCAGATTTAAAAAAAATCACACTTTAATGGTTTTTAAAAAGTGCACCATTTTATCAATTATGATCGTATCGATTTATATGGTACCTAATATAGTATAGTTTTTTATTCGTAGTTTTTTTATTGTTTTGTGAAAAATAATAAAAAATGTCATTTGTAGTACAAGGTTGCAACACTATGGAAGTTGTTGCCGTTTAAATTGAAACAGCGTTTCCGGATAAAAAATAAATCAAAATTGATTCAGCATTTGCTAATATGTAATGACCATATATATAATATGTTATACAATAAGTAATTACTATAATTTCCTAGTATAAAAAAGTTACTGGAGCTGTCTGTCCGTCCATATGTATGTTTCAATCTTTAAAACTGCGCAACCAATTTTGACGCGGTTTTTTTATAGAGTGATTTTCGAGAAAGGTTTTAGTATGTATTTTTTTAGATATTAGACACAGCGGAGTGTTCATGAAAATTAGTTGATTTTATTTATTTTTTTGGATTATATAAAAAAATTCATTTCGCTCAGAATAGATCGAATAGAATTTATTTCCTCATTTTTATTTGTTATTAACAAACAGACAGTATTTATAATTTTTGTTGACACAATTACGTTTAATCAAAACACCGTGATTCACATATTTGTAATTTAAATAAAAATAAGTGATCATGAAATCTAAATCTAATATGAATTTGACAAAAATTAAGAAAAAAAAAAACATTATAAAAAATTCCTTGTTTGTTTGTTTGATCGCGCTAATCTCAGAAACTGCTGGTCCGATAATCGAAAAATTGGTTCAGTGTTCGATAGCTCATTTATCGTCTATGCAGTCCCATGTATTTGTATGACAAACAATCAAGCAAGCAAAGCCAGGGCCGGATCTAGTATTTCTATATTTAGCTGCACTAATAAAAACGGTTTTATTTACCGTTTTAAACGAATATTTCCTGTTTATCAATTTACCATGAGTCGTCCTTCAGTTATTATCATAAAATATATGAGGTATATTATTATTACGTACTAATTCATTTGAAATAACATTCTTAACTTTTAATTACATATTATAATTACTAACATTATAAATATAATACAATATTTTGCTGTCCGTGCGGTAAAAAAATACATATATGAATAACCTACTATTTCCTTTAGGGACTTTCTGAAATGTAGGGAACCCACAACAGTTATATTTTTTCCACAACTTATTTAGAAAATCATAGTATGTAGGTACATAGTATATTCTTGTTAAATTTTACTCGAGTATTATTAAAAATTATCGTTGGGCTAGAATCACAGTATTACAATATTATTAGAACAAAATGAGTATCGCGTTTAAAATCCGTAGAACTCTATAATTAATTACATTTTTATGGTCTCTGCTTGTTGTGTTATATAAAGATTCTCCATCTCTCTCTAAATAGGTACTGTTAAATTTCTAAATCTTTCTAGACTATCGCCGCGCCGATTCGCCAAAACAAATCAAGATGGCCGCTAAAGTTTCCACTCGCACCGGTTCGAACCGGATCAAACTAGTGTACAAGGTGAATGACCTGTGGTTTCTTTAAGAAAGTTATTTTGTTTCGTTTGTATGAGTTTTAGAGTTATTTGTACATGTTTTTAGCGACTTTCCAGTAGTTTTTTTTAGTAAATTTAGTAGATAATACGGTAATTTTTGATTTTGGAATCTCTACTTAAAGTAAAACTCGCGACTTCACTCGTGGTAGGTTGTAGAAAGTAGCCCATGTCTGTGCCTATGTTCTAATACAGACTATACTATAATCTATCTCTGTACCAAATTTCATACCGATCCAATCTATTTTTGCGTGATAGACAAACATACATACATTCAGACATAATAAACTTTCATATTCATAGTAAGTAGGACGTAGGACAACATTTAAATAAAATTTACATATAGAATTATGATTTCAACATAGCTGCGTTTTCACATGGAAAATATTTATTGAATATCTTCTATAAATCTTATTTATATTTTTTGTGTGTTTGTCTTTCTGTTCGTCCGTGCCAATCACAGGATCTGAATTTAAACTCATGTCAAACATTTTTCATTCTTATGAACTCAGAAATTAGCTGACTAATTCTAAAAATAATTAAAAAGTTACAATACTGTTACATGCATGTTTGTGGATTTTCATATTTATACATTTATTTTTTATCAATCCGAGCGCAGCCGGGTGACACAGCTAGTTAGTATAAAAAATACTTTCTTTCAATTCATACAATTTAAAAGTAATTCTCATTGCTATTAAATATATGAAATATGGCTTCTCAATTTATTATGTCTTATTTTCTTACATACACACACATAAATGATAAAACGTTACAAAATCAGTGTTCGTAGGTACATGATTTCAAAATATAATTTTCTATTCGCTACTTGGCGATAGTTTGTAATTTGTATGTATGTCACTCTTTTACGTTGTACCTAACGTTGTAACTACTAAAGCGATGATGCAAAACTGCTCTGCAAAATAAGGAAATGATAAACTAAGATGGGTGGATAGAAAACAAAATTTAATACAATACATTTCTTAAATTTTTTTAAAAAAATGCGATTAAACAATGATCCTTCGTTTTTGAAGTCGGTTAATTACGTAGGTAACATATTTTTGTCTTTAAAACAAAAAATACCATTACACTACCTAAAAACAGTATCTAAAAACAATAGCAGATAATAAGGACATTAAAAAAAATCTGGACATTATCTAAATTGCCTTTTCTTTATATTGCACTGCTGCACGCTTATCAGTTCCAAGAAGGCTGGTCATTGTTGGTTGTGTCACGTTCTGTTTACTATTACAATATGTTTACATCCGTCCGTGCATAGCTTGAGAATGTGTGAACAGATAATCGTAGGATTGTTGATAATAAGCTACCTGTTATTTTTTGTTTGTTTATGTTAACTTTGAAAAGGAATTTCATAATAACATCTAAACTCGATAACTGATAACTCCAACGCAAAAAAATAAAATCAATACGAAACAGTATTTCCTGATATTAGCGCGTACAAACCCTTCAGCTATATGTTATTAGTTATTACTATGTATAGATAATTACAAATATTTAACGGATAAAGATGTATGGGTAAACATACAAAACATGTTAATGTAATAAATCAATTTTAAGGTTCAAAAAGGCTTTATTAGTAGGGTCAGAAAAGGGCTTATGGCCTTAAGTGACAACGTATATGGATCGTTTGTTATTAAAAAGATGTAACTTTGACATGTAATGCTTAAAAACACACACACAAAATCATATTCGGACGAAACATAGCTTTGACTTTATTATAACTTGATTACCAAAACTTTTTCAGTGCACTGCAATTCGTAAAATCTCTAACAGTGTAAAGTGTTATAAAGTGAAACTACCAATCCTAAAGTGAAACAGAATCAATCCTAAAGTGAAACACAATTAATCCTAAAGTGAAACACAATTTTTCTTAAAGTGAACATGTAACAAAATGTCGTTCCTAAACATATTAAAAAAGAAGAAATGTGATACACCTAGTATTTATTCTATGGTATCGTGCAGTGACCTAACTCCAGGCAGCCTTGAAGTGTGGCTAGATCTACCGGATTCCATCAAATACGATCCAGCACTTGCGCCGTTCAAGCAGCTATACGAACAGAGGCATGGTGAGTCAAAATCTACTATTCATATTTTTTAATTTTAATAATATTAGCAATAGGTAAATGCAAAATATTGCAAAAATTAGTATTTATTAGTCTTTAATGCAATATTAACTTAAAAGATCTGTTGGATCTGGATGAAAATTTGTTAAATAAAAACTAAATGATAGTTTACCGCATACATTCTCATTGAATTTGGATTTTTCTTAAGAGAAACTGTCACATGAAGCTAGTTAGAATATCAGTTTTTCTGTTTAAAAGAGGTACAATGTAAGGCTTCCTTGGAGGAAACATATCCAAGCCATAACGATTGGATAGAAGGTTGATTACCTGGGGGGTTGCCACGATATCTTAAAGCAGTATTATTTCCAGTGTGGGAAAGTGATGGCGCTATATGACCTACTAGCTGTGCCCCGTGGTTTCACCCGCATTGCTCCGCTCTTGTTGGTCTTAGCGTGATGATATATAGCCTATAACCTTCCTCGATAAATGGGCTATCTAAAATCGAAAGAATTTTTCAAATCGGACCAGTAGTTCCAGAGATTAGCGCGTTCAAACAAACAAACTCTTCAGCTTTATAATATTAGTATAGATATAGTTCTGTCATTTTTCCAGACTTTTAAGACATCACAGTTAACCCCCTTTTTAGTGTTATTAGTTTTGATAAATTTTCATTTCCAGGCAAATTGGAATCACCAGAAATTGTGACCGAAGAAAATCACAACATCTTCACAAGAAAGACGTCTGAAATATTCCACCATGATCATAAAGAGGACAACAAACATGGAAGGTAAGTCTAATATTTATAATTAACAAAGAAAAAAGAATATGTATATTACTTGTATTATGATACTACTATGGGAATTGACATTACAAATTTTATTAATACCTATATATTTTCATATTTTTGGGTTCGATTCCCACCAAGGGCAAATATTTGTGTGATGAACATAGATGTTTGCTCTGTGTCTGGATGTTAATTATCTTTATAAGTAGGTATTTATTTAAAATTATATGTGCCTATTATATATATAGGTATATATATGTACCTATGTGCGTGTTTATCAGCCATCTGGTTTCCAAGCGAAAGCTTAGTATGGGACCAGATACTGCCATGTGTGAAAATTCTCCTAAAGTATTTAAACATATTATTTATGCGTTTATTAATATGACTTTTTCAGGGCATTGGATAAAAATAATACAAAAGATGAGAAGGCACAAAAATCAGCTAAAAAGAAACAGGTAAATGTTTTTAATTAGTACACCTAGTCCTAATTTTGTAGGACTAGCAATTTAGGAATACATGTATGTTAATTATAATATAAAAGCATCTTTCTCCGATCCGATAGAAAAGGAAATATATTACTACCTACTACTACTACTACTACCTAACTTAGTAGTCACAAGGTAGTCACTCTTTCATAACCTTAACTAAATACTACTGGTTTTTCAACCGACTTCCAAAAAACTTCAAAAAAGCTGTATTTTTTTACCTCATAACTTTCGATTAGGTGAACAGATTTTGATAATTTTTATTGTCCAATACATTTTTCTCCAGTTACAAAAAATAATTATTATTTTACTCTTTCTTCTAGTGCCTAAAAACATTACGTATACTGAAGTTATCTGGTCTAGTAGCATGCTGGGCGCTGCTCACAGTAGCGCTGCTACTCAATAGAGAGAAAGTTGATGTAGTGCTACATACTGCTGTTAATAGTGGGGAAATTAAAGGTAAGATTTATATTATAAATGTGAAAAAATGTATGCCTGTCTATTGATGAATGACTAAACCACGGTATGGGAATGAAAATCGGGCGGTAATAACTAGCTGCGCTTCGCGGATTCACCCGCGTGGCTCCGCTCCTGTTGGCCTTAGCGTGATGATATATAGCCTAGCCTTCCTCGATAAACGGGCTATCTAACACCGAAAGAATTTTTCAAATCGGACCAGTAGTTCCTGAGATTAGCGCGTTCAAACAAACAAACTCTTCAGCTTTATAATATTAAAGTATTGATGTATTAGTTATTACAACTATTGCCATATTACTCACCCACAAAGTATTGTTATATTTCCTCTGATTGCCTGGTAGAGATCGCTACTTAGCGATAAGGCCGCCCTTCGCTAATTCTGTTAAGTCTTTGTTTTATGTATTTTAAAAGCAATAAAGCATTTTCATTCATTCATTTATTTCCTTACAGAATACCACCTAGATACAACAAATTCAACATTCCGAGTATCTGTCACGCTCACAGGCCCGTTTGGTGATTCCACGAATAAAACCAATCATTTGACGGTTTGGTTACATAGAAGTATGGGGGATTATGGTCAGGTAAGTTTTTTGTGAAAAAATAGAAAAAAAAATGGAAAAAATGTATTCAAAAAATTAGGAAAAATATTTTTTTTGTATCATTTGACTGTTTAGCTACATAGAAGTATAGGAGATATGTGAAGGTAAGCATTTTGTTGATAAATAGGAAAAAAAATGTATTTTTTATGAGTAGCTTTGAGAGGGAATAAAAAAACCGTAAAAATATGAAAAATGTGTTCATTATAATATCTTGGTGGAAAAACAGTAAAAAAACTGACATTTTTTTACTAGTTCTTCGCTTAGAATTAAATAAATCTATATATATAAAAATGAAACCCGTTTCGCGTTGTCACGGCATCACGTGTGAACGGCTGAACCGATTTCGATAATTATTTTTTTATTATATTCCTTGAAGTACGAGGATGGTTCTTATGTAGAGAAAACGTAAATATTATGTACCATGGGCGAAGCCCGGGCGGACCGCTAGTAGGTAATAAATTTCATTTAGGAATAATTTTATAATTATTGTCCTATTTTTTATGCAAAGTAAATGAGTAACGCTAAATTATTTTGCAAAAATTTATTGAATTATAATATTCATATTATACTAATACTAGCGGCCCGCCCCGGCTTCGCCCGTGGTACATATGAAAAATAGATGTTGACCGATTCTCAGACTTACCCGATATGCACAGAAAATTTCATGAGAATCGGTCAAGCCGTTTCGGAGGAGTATGCAGACTAACATTGTGACACGAGAATTTTATATATAAGATACAGTGTGTTAATATAACAAGATCACGTGTTTTTTAAAAATATATATTTATGTGATATTTATCTACATATAAAACAAAAAACCATAATGACACTTATCTCATAGTTAAGGGGAAGCTCCCTAAATTTTATGTGAATTTGCATACATATTCTGAAACAGGCACACATACAATCAAAATGGAACTTTAGTATATGATTTATTGGGTCTTTTTCTTTCGATCTACAAGACAGTTACGTAATTGTAACATTTTCGCTCGATTCATTTTTTATTCAAAAATTATGCCTTTTTTAAGGATTATTACATTTTTTTTAAGATTTACTTGGACTTTATGTCTAAAATAAATGTTAACAGTAAGAAAATAGAGTTTACTATTGAATACCAAGATATTTTTTCTCTAGATCAATTATTACTTTAGTTATAAACGAAATAAGAATTGAGACTTACTTTTCGAGCTCGAACGCGATCAAAGAGCGCACGCGATATTCAACTTTATTACGGCTGTATTAGCGTCTAGTACCGTAACCGGTCTCTCAGTGCCAGAAATGAAAAAGGGAGCCTCCTCTTAAATAGATAAACACCATGTTTTAGATAACAGACCGTTTATGCGGAAAAACCGTATCTTTACGTGCTTAGTAATTTTGTACTAAATATTGTATGGATTTACTTTAACAATTGTTACAGATGTTTTTATAAGGCATATTTTTTGTTATTTTTGCGACATTTTTCGTTACTGCTCCGCTCCTGTTGGTCTTAGCGTGATATTATGTAGCCTATAACCTTCCTCGATAAATGGACTATCCGACACAAAAATGTTTTTTTTTTCAATTCAAAACAGTTCCTGAGATTAGCTTATTCAAACAATCAATAAATATTACACATGTGTGTAACCGTAATAATGGATACTGCATTTTTTTAATATTACTGAAACATTTCTCTCGACATTTTCACAAAAATTAAAAACAAAACACCCTTTTGCGAAGTCGGTTAAGAACATAACCGGTTACAACTGCCAATGATTACAAACACACAGTTATATCTATAAATATTGATACAAGTGTACGTTTGTATGTCAATAATTTTCCTTTGCTTTTTGTATACTTTCAAAACTTTTTCACACACTTTTTAAACATGTCCGCATGTTTTAGAGCACTACATAGTAAAAAACAAAGTCGCCTTTTCTGTCCCTATGTCCCTATGTATAACTACGCAACGGATTTTGATGCGGTTTTTTGTAATAGATAGAGTGATTCAAGAGGAAGGTTGTAGTATATAATTTATTAGGTTTTAGACAAAGCGGACAAAGCCGCGGGCGGTAAGCTAGTTTATAATAATATCATCATCAGCTAATAATTAATTTAGGATTAGGAAAATATTGTATTCTTAATTTTTTTTCAAATACCTACACAATGCTATGAAAATTAATTTAAAAACTGTATATCTATTAGCTACAAACCTATGTTTTATATTCATACTAAGTTTGTCCTAATCTGTGTTAATTTAGTAAATAAATAATATAAATCAGACTATTAGTTAAG
>CAJQZM010036713.1:14329-31720 GCA_907164665.1 Colias nastes
AAATGATTGGTTTTATTCGTGGAATCACCAAACGGGCCTGTGAGCGTTACGGATACTCGGAATGTTGAATTTGTTGTATCTAGGTGGTATTCTGTAAGGAAACAAATGAATGAATGAAAATGCTTTATTGCTTTTAAAATACATAAAACAAAGACTTAACAGAATCAGCGAAGGGCGGCCTTATCGATAAGTAGCGATCTCTACCAGGCAATCAGAGGAAATATAACAATACTTTGTGGGTGAGTAATAAGGCAATAGTTGTAATACATCAATACTTAATATTATAAAGCTGAAGAGTTTGTTTGTTTGAACGCGCTAATCTCAGGAACTACTGGTCCGATTTGAAAAATTAACGCTAAGACCAACAGGAGTGGAGCACTGCGGGTAAAACCGCGAAGCGCAGGTAGTTAATTATATTACCACCCAATTTAATTCCCATACCGTGGTTTAGTCATTCATCAACAGACAGACAGACACACACATTTATAATATAAATCTTACCTTTAATTTCCCCACTATTAACAGCAGTATGTAGTACTACATCTACTTTCTCTCTATTGAGTAGAAGCGCTACTGTGAGCAGCGCCCAGCATGCTACTAACCCTGATAACTTCAGTATACGTAATGTCTTTAGGCACTAGAAGAAAGAGTAAAATAATAATTATTTTTTGTAACTGGAGACAAATGTATTGGACAATAAAAATTATCAAAATCTGTTCACCTAATCGAAAGTTATGAGGTAAAAAAAAATACAGCTCTTTTGAAGTTTTTTGGAAGTCGGTTGAAAAATCAGTAGATAGATTTAAGATTATGAAAGAGTGACTACCTTGTGACTACTAAGTTAGGTAGTAGTAGTAGTAGGTAGTAATATATTTCCTTTTCTATCGGATCGGAGAAAGATGCTTTTATATTATAATTAACATACATGTATTCCTAAATTGCTAGTCCTACAAAATTAGGACTAGGTGTACTAATTAAAAACATTTACCTGTTTCTTTTTAGCTGATTTTTGTGCCTTCTCATCTTTTGTATTATTTTTATCCAATGCCCTGAAAAAGTCATATTAATAAATACATAAATAATATGTCCCATTGAGCCCCAATAGGCCCGATCGGTCCCAGACACAATAGATTTTCTATTGTGTCTGTGGTTCCGGGGCTAGACAGATTAAACATTTTAGGAGAATTTTTACACATGGCAGTATCTGGTCCCAAACTAAGCTTTCGCTTGGAAACCAGATGGCTGATAAACACGTACGTAGGTATATAATTTTAAATAAATACCTACTTATAAAGATAATTAACATCCAGACACAGAGCAAACATCTATGTTCATCACACAAATATTTGCCCTTGGGAATCGAACCCAAAAATATGAAAATATATAGGTATTAATAAAATTTGTAATGTCAATTCCCATAGTAGTATCATAATACAAGTAATATACATATTCTTTTTTCTTTGTTAATTATAAATATTAGACTTACCTTCCATGTTTGTTGTCCTCTTTATGATCATGGTGGAATATTTCAGACGTCTTTCTTGTGAAGATGTTGTGATTTTCTTCGGTCACAATTTCTGGTGATTCCAATTTGCCTGGAAATGAAAATTTATCAAAACTAATAACACTAAAAAGGGGGTTAACTGTGATGTCTTAAAAGTCTGGAAAAATGACAGAACTATATTATCTATACTAATATTATAAAGCTGAAGAGTTTGTTTGTTTGAACGCGCTAATCTCAGGAACTACTGGTCCGATTTGAAAAATTATTTCGATGTTAGATAGCCCATTTATCGAGGAAGGTTGTAGGCTATATATCATCACGCTAAGACCAACAAGAGCGGAGCAATGCGGGTGAAACCGCGGGGCACAGCTAGTAGGTCATATAGCGCCATCACTTTCCCACATTGGAAATAATACTGCTGATATCGTGGTAGCCCCCAAGTAATCAGCCTTCTATCCAATCGTTATGGCTTGGATATGTTTCCTCCAAGGAAGCCTTACATTGTACCTCATTTAAACATAAAAACTGATATACTAACTAGCTTCATGTGACAGTTTCTCTTAAGAAAAATTCAAATTCAATGAGAATGTATGAGGTTATCTTTTAGTTTTTATTTAACAAATATTGATCCAGATCCAACAGTTTTTTTTTAAGTTAATTTTGCAATATTTCATCTATGCAATATTTTGCATTTACCTATTGCTAATATTATTAAAATTAAAAAATATGAATAGTAGATTTTGACTCACCATGCCTCTGTTCGTATAGCTGCTTGAACGGCGCAAGTGCTGGATCATATTTGATGGAATCCGGTAGATCTAGCCACACTTCAAGGCTGCCTGGAGTTAGGTCACTGCACGATACCATAGAATAAATACTAGGTGTATCACATTTCTTCTTTTTTAGTATGTTTAGGAACGACATTTTGTTACATGTTCACTTTAGGAGTAATTGTGTTCCACTTTAGGATTAATTGTGTTTCACTTTAGGATTGATTCTGTTTCACTTTAGGACTGGTAGTTTCACTTTATAACACTTTACACTGTTAGAGATTTTACAAATTGTGCACTGAAAAAGTTTTGGTAATAAGTTATGATAAAGTCAAAGCTATGTTTCATCATAAAGTTTTAACGCAAATTGTTATTTTAGCCCAAATTGAAAATCAAATAAAGTAAAATTTTCTGTTCGAATATGATTTTATGTGTGTTTTTTAACTTTCCATATAAGTTGTAACTTAAGGTTATAAGCCCTTTTCTGACCCTACTAATAAAGCCTTTTTAGACCTTTAAATTGATCTATTACATTAACATGTTTTGTATGTTTGCCCATACATAGGTACGGAAAAACTTAACTTTGCATTTCATAGAAACATTGAAAAAATTCAATAGATATAATAATAATATAACCAAGGTAACTAATAACATTATTTTTGTGTCAAGTTTTACATTCCTTTTCGAGCTCCAAATAAACAAACAAAAAATAACAGGTAGCTTATTATCAACAATCCTACGATTATCTGTTCACACATTCTCAAGCTATGCACGGACGGATGTAAACATATTGTAATAGTAAACAGAACGTGACACAATCAACAATGACCAGCCTTCTTGGAACTGATAAGCGTGCTGCAGTGCAATATAAAGAAAAGGCAATTTAGGTAATGTCCAGATTTTTTTTAATGTCCTTATTATCTGCTTTCAATTGTTTTTAGATACAGTTTTTTGGGTAATGTAAGTAATGTATTTTTTGCTATAGAGACAAAAATATGTTACCTACGTAATTAACCGACTTCAAAAACGAAGGATCATTGTTTAATCGCATTTTTTTAAATGTTAAGTTTATCCTACTATCCTACATACGTATATATTATAAATACGAAAGTTTGTGAGGATGTGTGTGTGTTTGTTACTCTTCCACGCAAATACTACTGAACCGATTTCAATGAAATTAAGCACACATATAGAGGGTAACTTGGATTAACACAAAGGATAGGTTTTATCCCGGAAATCCCATGGGAACGGGAGCAATACGGGTTTTTCTTTGAAAACGCGGGTGAAGCCGCGGGCGGAAAACTAGTCTTATATAAAGAAATTAATTGTAGGTATTAAATTTTGTTTTCTATGCACCCATTTTAGTTTATCATTTCCTTATTTTGCAGAGCAGTTTATTATAAGTAAGTACCTTCTCTATTAGTATTTAGTACAGATAATTTTTTTTGTTTGTGTTCTATTCTATACAATAAAGAATCACCTTGCATATTGCATCATCGCTTCAGTAGTTGCAACGTAAAAGAGTGACATACATACAAAGTACAAACTATCGCCAAGTAGCGAATAAAAAATTATATTATGAAATCATGTAAGTACCTACGAACACTGATTTTGTAACGTTTTATGTGTGTGTATGTAAGAAAATAAGACATAATAAATTGAGAAGCCATATTTGATATATTTAATAGCAATGAGAATCACTTTTAAATTGTATGAATTGAAAGAAAGTAGGTATTTTTGAAGTGAAACTTCTTTATCGGGGTTGGAAAAAAATTTAGTGTAACATTTTTTCGTTACGCGTCACATTTTTCCGTTACGCGCCATTTTTTTCTTATCCCTGCCACGCGTGATTCGACGTATTTCTGTAAAGTTGCATATAGTAAATTATTTTTTGAAAAATAAGGTCATAAAGAAGTTTCACTTCTTACGTGTGTAGTGTGTACACTAGTACACGCACACATTTTTTTTATACTAGCATTGTCACCCGGCTGCGCTCGGATTGATAAAAAATAAATTTATTTGTATGATAATCGGTTAACATGCATGTAACAGTATTGTAACTTTTTAATTATTTTTAAAATTAGACGGCTAGTTTCTGAGTTCATAAAAAAAACACAAAAAATCAAATCTTTCTTTAGTGCATGAGTTTAAATTAAGATCCTGGATTTGGCACGAACAGAAAGACAAACACACAAAAAATAAAAACGACGTGTGGCACTCGGGGACTGCCGCGGTAAAGCTAAGTATTGCATGCTATGCCTTCAAGCCACACCTCCGCCCGTCGGAGTGGTGAGCGTGAGGTTTTTTCGTTACGGAATTTCTCGATTCGGTCCACGCGCTCAAGGCCCGCGATAGAAGCTATGCAATAGCTTAATAAATAAAATTTATTATTCAATCAATATTTTACATGTGAAAACGCAGTTATGTTGAAATCATAATTCTATATGTAAATATTATTTAAATGTTGTCCTACGTCCTACTTACTATGAATATGAAAGTTTATTTTGTCTGAATGTATGTATGTTTGTCTATCACGCAAAAATAGATTGGATCGGTATGAAATTTGGTACAGAGATAGATTATAGTTTGTATTAGAACATAGGCTACTTTTTTCCCGGGTACCACGAGTAAAGCCGCGAGTTTTACCTAGTAGAGATTCCACTATCAAAAATTACCGTGATATCTACTAAATCTGCGAAAAAACTACTAGAAAGTCGCTAAAAACATGTACAAATAACTCTAAAACTCATAGAAACGAAACAAAATAACTTTCTTAAAGAAACCACAGGTCATTCACCTCGTAAACTAGTTTGATCCGGTTCGAACCGGCGCGGTGCGAGTGGAAACTTTAGCGGCCATCTTGATTTGTTTTGGCAAATCGGCGATAGTCTAGAAAGATCTAGAAATTTTCACAGTATTTAGAGAGAGATAGATAATATTTATAACACTACAAGCAGAGACCATAAAAATGTAATTAATTATAGAGTTCTACGGATTTTAAACGCGATACTCATTTTGTTCTAATAATATTGTAATACTGTGATTCTAACCCAACGATAATTTTTAATAATACTCGAGTAAAATTTAACAAGAATATACTATGTACCTACATACTCTGATTTTCTAAATAAGTTGTGGAAAAAATATAACTGTTGTGGGTTCCCTACATTTCAGAAAGTCCCTAAAGGAAATAGTAGGTTATTCATATACCTATGTATTTTTTTACCGCACGGACAGCAAAATGTATTATATTTATAATGTTAGTAATTATAATATGTAATTAAAAGTTAAGAATGTTATTTCAAATGAATTAGTACGTGTAATAATAATATACCTCATATATTTTATGATAATAACTGAAGGACGACTCATGGTAAATTGATAAACAGGAAATATTCGTTTAAAACGGTAAATAAAACCGTTTTTATTAGTGCAGCTAAATATAGAAATACTAGATCCGGCCCTGGCTTTGCTTGCTTGTTTGTTTGTCATGCAAATAATACATATTAATTAATAATTACTATAGGGCTTCAATAAATGGGCTATCGAACACTGAAAGAATTTGTCATTATCGGACCAGCAGTTTCTGAGATTATCACGTTCAAACAAACAAAGGAAAAAAAATTTAATAATATTTTTGTCAAATCCAAAATTTAGATTTCATGAGCAGTTATTTTTACTTAAAGTTACAAATATGTGAATCACGGTGTTTTGAGTGTCAACAAAATTACAAAGAATGTCTGTTTGTTAATAACAAATAAAAATAAGGAAATAAATTCTATTCGATTTATTTTTAGCCAACTGAAATCATTTTTAAAATATACCAAAAATAGATAATAGCTAATATTATAACCAATTTTCATAAACACTTTAAAAGTGTTAATTCTTAACTAACTTTCCGTCCGCGGCTTCGTACACTTTGTCTACAACCTATAAAACCATAGTATAAAGAGAAAAGTAAGTTATCTTCGAACAAAATATTATGCTAAAACCTTCTTACTTCTTAGAGAATAAATCTATCTATAAAAAAATGCATCAAAATCCGTTGCGTAGTTTAAATGATTTAAACATACATAAGGACGGACAGACAGCTCCAGTTACTTTTTTATACTGTGAAATTATAGTAATTACTTATTGTATAACATATTATATATATAGTCATTACATATTCGCAAATGCTGAATCAATTTTGATTTATTTTTTATCCGGATAAGCTGTATCAATTTAAACGGCAACAACTTCCATGGTGTTGCAACCTACAAATGTCATTTTTTATTATTTTTCACAAAACAATACAAAAACTACGAAGAAAAAACGATACTATATTACGATACGATCTTAAGTGATAAAATGGTGTATTTTTTTAAAACCATTAAAGTGTGATTTTTTTTTAAACTGTACATGTCGCAGCCATCTTGTTGAATCTGCTAATTGATTGAATGACTAGCGCTTTCATTGATTGGCGATATTTCAGCAAATTCAACCAGATGATGGCGACATACATATTATTAATTTTAGTGTATTCAGTCTTTCACTCAAAAACTATCGATTTGGTTTACTACCCGAAATAACATACTTACAGGATTTTATATCCTAACTACTCAAGTAGGTAATATAAGTTTTAGGGCTGATTTTTCAATGCTTGGTTAAAAGTTATCCGTCCAATAAAGTATTACACGATAATATAAAAATGTCACGTAAACTGTCAAATACGGGCAATTAGAATACGTATTTAAAATGGTAATTTTATACATCATTCGACGAATAATTTTATCCAAGCATTGAAAAATCGGCCCTTATATGAACAATAATTTAATAAATCTCAATTGAAAATTGTCAAAATAGACGAACAAAATACTATACATATATCTACCATATTATATCTACATACTTATGAATATATCTACCAATATTAAATAACAAGATTATCATAATATGGCCCAATTTTTTATCAATGCCCATGATATGAGTGCTTTCACCCCATACTCTTTTAGATACCTACATTAGGTAGTCATTACCCATACATTTATAGATAAAATATGTTTTTATCCGACTACGCGAAAAGAGTTACCGTTATAATAAAAAATCTACATTGCGAATAAAATTGGAATAATAACGTTTTGTTTATTAAATACAAGCCACTCTTTCTGGCATCGCCCAAATTGGCCGGCGATAAAATATTTATTTATTAACAAAAATCTACACAGACTTCAAATGATCGCATAAAATTTAAATGGGACCAACTGGAAGGCATAAGCTTTCAAATAAAAAAAGAATCATCAAATTCATGAGCTGAGAATTGAGAAACTCCTCCTTTTTTGAAATCGGTAAAAAAAAAACTTATTTTAGAAGAAGTCGGGGTGAAAAGCTAGTCTTATAAAAATCTTAAATGCAATAGATAATTAATTCATTATCTAGAGTGCCCGTAAGTATCTGATAAAATTGTTTTTTTTTTTCTGGAAAAAACCGGTTTGCGTCAATAGATATTATCGATCCAATTTATCGGTTATCTATATTATAGTAACAACCCTCGACCTTGATACCGGTTTATTGCAGATTGTGATCTATCTTTGTGCCAAAATTCATCCGTATATGTTTAGCCATTTTGGTGTATAGAACTATTTAGTAATATGTGGTATATCTTATTAACATTCTGCATATCATGCATGCATTCATATATATAACGAATGACCGGTTGGCTTGGTTGGTAGTGGCCCTGCCTTCCAAGCCGTGTCGGGTCGTGGGTTCGATTCCCACCCGGGGCAAATATTTGTGTGATGAACATAGTTGTTTGCTCTGTGTCTGGGTGTTAATTATCTATATAAGTGTTTATTTAAAATTATATATGTATGTTTATCAGCCATCTGGTTTCCATAACACAAGCGAAAGCTTAGTATCCGGGATCAGATCGTGCTGTGTGTGAAAATTGTCCTGAAATATTTATTTATTTATTCTAAATATTACATAATATGAAATTACTGTATTTTCACCGATATTTAATAAGTGTACAAAGTTCGAATTAAATCTGTCCGTTAAGTCTAAATCGAGTCTAAAGGAGTCGGTTACATACAAACATACAGGTGAATATATGCGTGTTAATAAAATCTTTCCTCTAATCTATACTAATATTATAAAGCTGAAGAGTTTGTTTGTTTGTTTGTTTGAACGCGCTAATCTCGGGAACTACTGGTCCGATTTGAAAAATTCTTTCAGTGTTAGATAGCTCATTTATCGAGCAAGGCTATAGGCTATATATCATCACGCTACGCCTACGACCAAATAATCACCAATCGGTGAAACCGCGCGGAGCAGCTAGTAAACTATAATAATTACAGTTAAACTCATTAATTTTCCATATAAGTGAAACAAAGGTCTTATTCATAGAATGACATAACGAGTTGTTGTCAATGAATAACTTCTTTATAGTAACTAGTAGTTTTCCACGACTTTGTCTGTATTTTCATCTTAATTATCATCCTATTATTATTTTCATATTTTGATATACTTAATTAGATTGTTACGAATTGAGTCACAAAATTTTAAATCGATTAAAAAATACCGTTATATCTGTTTGCTTATGACTATGACTAGATTTCCGCATGCGGCTTCGCCCGCGTTTTCAAAGAAAAAGCCGCATAGTTCCCATTTCTGTGGGATTTCCGAGATAAAAAGTAGCTTATGTCTTATTCTGGGTCTTCAGCTCCCTACATAACAAATTTCATTGTAATCGGTTTAGTAGTGTTTGCGTGAACAAACATCCATCCAACCTCACAAACTTTCGCATTTTTTAGTAGCCTATATATACTAATAGTAGGATGGTGTTACCATAAAATCACTACATAGTATAAAACAAAGTCGCTTTCTCTGTCCCTATTTCCCTATGTCCCTTTGTATGCTTTAATCTTTAAAACTACGCAACGGATTTTGATGCGGTTTTTTTAATAGATAGAGTGATTCAAGAGGAAGGTTTTAGTATATAATTTATTAGGTTTTAGACAAAGCGGGCGAAGCCGCGGGCGGTAAGCTAGTATGTTATATTTCTAACTTCCGTACCTATTTAATAAATAAACTAGATTGTAAATTTCCTACAATAATATTGTCAAGACTCACTTCAAGAGTATTTGATTCGGTTGACTTGTTGTAATGTGAGAATAGAATAATAATATTTTCTTGTAATTGATGTAAAAATTATGCAATTACAATTTAATAAGTGAAATCTAGGCTTATATATTATATTATAATGCTGAAGAGTTTGTTAGCTTGTACGCGCTAATCTCAGGAACCGTGGGTCCCATTTGAAAAATTATTTCACTTTTAGATAGTCCATTTATTGAGAACGACTATCTAATACTAATCTTTATTAATACTAATGTAAAGCTGAAGAGTTTGTTTGTTTGTTTGTTTGAACGCGCTAATCTCAGGAACCAACCAAATATTTCACTGTTAGATAGCCTGTAGTCCATTTATCGAAGTGACTATAAAGGACTAGCTGTGCCGCGCGGTTTCACCCGCATTGCTCCGCTCCTGTTGGTCTTAACGTGATGATATATAGCCTATAGCCTTCCTCGATAAATGGGCTATCTAACGCCGAAAGAATTTTTCAAATCGGACCAGTACCTAGTTGCTGAGATTAGTGCGTTCAAACAAACAAACTCATCAGCTAAGTCTTGGATAGTTTTTAATATAATTCTCTTACTCCTAATAAAACCTAGGCTAGGTTTTGTAAGATCTATCAGTCAGTAAAAATCTCATGAAAATCTATAAGATCAAAACTATTTTTATAAATCAGTCCATATTTCATACATTTATTAAACATACACAAGTACATACTTACATACATTTTAACATGTACAAGTAAAAAATAGAGCAGAAAATCTATAATAAATGAATACCTATGTTTGTTTGCACATTACTCCGAAACAGCTGTCTAATTATGTTAATTTTTAATTACGCACATTCCATTGTAATAAGGAAAATTATTTAAAACTATTGTAGGTACTAGTAAATGTAATTATGTCTAATGAATCATACAGTTCAATAGTTCTTTTTTCCATAAGTCCAAGGTTCGATTTCCATTGATAGTAATGAGTACTTTGGAGATAATTTTAAAGACGATTTATTCGTAATATAATATTATTTAGTATGTTTTTTTTGTGTTTAACCGATTTAAAAATTTAATTGTAATTGCTAGTCAGATTTCGATGGAATTTACTGTTCGTATAAATTTTTTTTTTCGTTTATAATAATATGCTCATTAGCGTATTATAAAGCAGTTATTAACACTTATTATAAAAAAAAATAAAGACAATTAAATACGTTCAGTAATATTTGCGCAATATTAATAGAAATCATGAAATTGTCATAATAATGACAATGCAATATTTATTTATTTCCCACGATACCGACACACACTTGGCCGCTCAATCAATTTGTATTCTACTAAACGAAACTGTATATAAAATTGTTTAACATTTTAACATAAAAAAAATACTTTATTGTCATTCAAAACTTTTGATGACGTCAATTGAATAATAAATGAGATACAATTTAGAATTTAGATTAACAATACAATATTATGTAAAAAAATAGTAAACGATAAGTGTAACATAAATTGGCAACAATTTCATCAAAATAGGTTTAGTTATTTTTGCAAAAACGATAACAAATAATATTTTCATCCTAGTTACTTACTAATATCACAGACTAATAATAATATACTACGTATACAACTAATATTATAAATGCGAAAGTTTGTGAGGATGGATGGTATGTGTAGGTGTGTATGTTTGTTACTCTTTCACGCAAATACTAATGAACCGATTACAATGAAATTTAGCACACATATAGAGGGTAACTATTTAACTTGGATTAACACATAGAATAGGTTTTATTCCGGAAATCCCACGGGAACGGGAACTATGCGGATATTTTTTTGAAAACGAGGGCGAAGCCGCGGGCGGAAAGCTAGTCTACAATAATTGTTAAACTAAGATTTACTATTAATGTTTTTCCTTGACCAGGTTGTCTGGTAGAGATCGCTGCCTAGCTATAAGGTTGTGCTCAACTGTAAGTTATGTGCTATACGTCATGTTTTGTTTTTTATGCTCAATATTTTCTCTATTTTTGTTTGTTAAAGTGCTTTATTAATTATTTAACTGTTTATAAATCATTATTATAGGTACCTAATAATTAATAATCCATACTGATACTAAATAAACAAAAGTCTGTCTGTCTGTCTGCTATAGCTTTACATCACTGATTTGGTAATAATGATATGAAGATCCAGACTTAAACTTACCTATAGTCGTTTTTTTAATAACTCAATGAAAGTTTTTACTAGCGTTTTACTCACGTGGTATTTTAATAACAATAAACCACATGCAATAATATAGATTCTATGACAATAGTAATATCCATCTCTGTGCACAATTTCATACAAATCCGATCAGCTGTTTTTGCGTAAAAAAATAACAATTCAAGTTTTTAATTTGTACAACAACAACAACAACTTTCAACTTGTAATTGTATTCTAAGTTTTTAAAAACTTAGAAAAGTATTTATTTTACTTAAGTACCTATTAGGTATATTTTATTACTTTCGTTCTTTCATAAAAATATCATTTCATTTCAACACGTTGTTTTATGTTTTTATTTTTAATGACCAAACAAGATTTATTTTCCATTGATACCAATTATTAAAATAATCCTCAAGATAAATACTTCAATGCAATCCACGGAAACAACACGCTAAACTGATGTGATTCACACAAACACAAATAACTTTGCACTGAAAACTTGAAAGACGTGTTGTCTTCACTAGATCGCGGGCAATACTGACTACTGAGTTGAACTCAGGGCAGTGTTAGCAACCTGAAGCGAACCGATTATTGTACCAGGGGCGTAAAATTATCGTAAATTTAGCATATTTGGATAGAAATTATTGTGTTTTTAGGATAAAGTCAATTATAAATAAATAAATCATATAAATTGTAATATTGATAGGTATGCAAGTTCTCTACAGTTAATCTTTTTTAAACTACTGCTGTCAAATCAACAGGACACTGAAACCCATTGGGTAAATACCCAAAATTTCACTGTTCCCATGAAAGTTCGATATGAAACACGTCAAAATTTCATATTTGTATGGGTGAAATAATATAAATTCGAGAATTTTGCATGATAGAAATTATCGCACGATAATACTATGCTATCGTACATCGTACGTAGGCACAAAATTATCGTGTTTGTACAATAATTATTGTACGGTTCCGAACACTGACTCAGGGTCAGGGCCATGAAACTTTCTTAGCAGAATGTAAGAAAAAAAAATGTATGGAAAGTGTCGACATCGGGGAACACCGTTCTCAAAGCTTGTTGCAATTTGATCCTAATAGATGGCGCTATATTATAACATGAATCTAATAATTTATTATTTTGTCAAGAAAATGTATGTAACAAAGAAATCGAAGAAAATATTCTAATTTATCACCAAAATAAAGAATAAATATTATTTTTTTCACTTAAGTTCATTTAATAATAATAATCTTACATCTGTCATTGTCATTTGACGAAGTGTCAAGTGTGGTGATTTTCATTTTTCGGTTTAATTCATTATTCAAATCTGAAATCACAATTCAAATTTCATTTGCCTTCCTTGTGTGTACTACGTATATTTTGATATTAGGTAGTTCATTAAAGAAACGAATCTTCAATGGCGGCCAAAGCTGACTTTGACAGATGGTAGGATCAGTAAAAAAGAAAATAAAAATAACGTAAATTGATAATTATTTCATTAATTATTTCAAATTGTTTGTTGACAAACTTTTTTGTTATTGTATTTGTGTATTTATATGAATTATCATATTTACGTATACAGAATGTAATAAAATCCCCATAATACTTGTAATAAGCCCATAAAACTGAACAACTTTTCCCAAAGAACATATTTTGTCAAATTCCAATAAAACATTATTTACTTTCGCAAATGCATAATTGTCATTGTAAATTTATGATAAAAACTATTATAGGGAAAATCAAATACATTTTAGTGATTTTATTTTTCCCTTTTTTTTTTGCATACCGTACGGCCGTGTGTGAGCGAGAGGGAATGATAAGCGCCGCCATTGAAGATTCGTTTCTTTAAAGAACTGACTAATATCTGCTTTTGAACTTGGACCTGGATTTGTGATTGATGCTTTTGACGATTGACCCTGGCGATAACATTGGACTTAGATACCTCTACGAACGAAAAGACTTGGCGATAACTTTGGACATAGATACTTCTACGAACGAAAAGACTTGGCGATAATTTGGACTTTGAATATTGGATTTACGTTTTCTTGATACAATGCCGAGAAAAACCGCAATTAAATGCTTTTTCGGATGTAAGACTGAAGGTATGTTAACATTGTAGAACCTATTTGCACGCACATGTTTCGTTTTTGGTTGAGCAATAGAAAATTTACAAACTGGTACCTATATTGAAGGTAAAAGCACCCCGCCGTTTCACCCGCGTATGTCCCATTCCCGTGAGAATAACACGATAAAAATTATTCTTTATCTTATGATGTTTAACCCTACAAGGCTCAATTTTTTTTTTGGTTGTGAAAAAAATATATATGATGTAATTAGTTATGAATAGTTAGGAAAAAATTAAAAAAAAGTAAAAACTCCAATATTTTTCTAAAAAATCAATTTTTTATTTCAGTTCCATATATGGTACACTGAGCTTTAACTATACTATTTAGTACTGAATTACATTGAAACGTAATTATTAGGAAATAGTATCTTATTTTAATTATTACAAGCTTTTTTTATTTTAGACTTATTAACATAAGAAAAAAGTACATTACCATGTCTGAAACAAAATTAAATAAGGAATAATTATGTTTATAAAAGCTATGTATGAAAGTTTCGGAAACAGTTATTATCTTTATTCAGGCAAAGTTCTACCCGACATTTCTCACAAAAAATAAAGGTTTTGCCTTTGCAACCAGGATATTTGCATCTTTGTCTTTTTTCACCCCAGACGAAAAAATGCTCAAACCCGTCACGTCTGACATCACGAGGAGGTAGGATTGCAGTATTGGGCTTCTTTCTTTTCTTCTCAATTTCTTCAGACACTAATGATGGTCTACCTCTCTTCTTGTTCATGGATGGCCCAAACATCGAGGCCGATTGAGGAATCTTTTTGGATACTAAATTTGTGCATTTCTTCTACAATATGCCCAAGTAAGTCGTCATCAAAGAACCACGAAAAATATTGAAGGGGAGTTTCAAAGGTTATAATTGGTGACTGTAAACTTGTGTCTCCAGTAAATGTAGAATGAGGTGAATGAAAAGTTGTTTTTCTCCAAATGAATCTCCTTTTATTTCTTTTGGCAACAGACGTAGAACTAGGGGTTCTATTTGATGATCGCCCAAGTGCCCGTGATTGTCTAAAGGTACCTGTAGTTGTCTCTGATGTGCTAGGCTGCGGGTCTGATATTTCTGACCTGTCCCGTAAAATATTCACAACATGAACATCCTCGTTGGCAGGAGACAAAGATCATCTTTGCGGCGATAATGAAGTGTCCTCGTCTCTAAGTGATTCAGATATAATGTTTTGCATTGACTGAATTTTTTCGATGTCATCATCACTTCCAGCATCAGAAAAATCCTCCTCATCTTCACTCCCAGAAGGGATATTCAAGAAATCTTCAATTTCTTCACTACACAATCTTCTTCGCGACATAATCTATAAAAGACAATAAAATAATAGTATATATTTAGCGTAAGTACGAAATAGTAAAACAAGCACCAAAGCTCACCGTACCGTATGTGGAACATAGATAAAAATGATAATTTCTAATACTATTACTAGAGAAATATGAAAAAATAACTTACCTCTGCAAAATATACACTCCCTTATTACTCACTGTATTTTTTTTGGATTCAGAACTATTCAATTACTATTTTTTAGAAATTTTTGAAATCACGAGAGCGATTAACGTAAAATTTTTACTCAAATTTCTCGCCAAACTATCTAAACAGGAAACAGTAACGACATCTTTGCCCAATGGCTTATATTATTTAGTTGCTACACACAGTTGCCACAGCTCCCTCCACATCGCGCGACACAACTGATGCGCCCATGGAGGTGACGCCTGACGATGAACTCATCCTGCTCTCAGTAGATTCAGGCGACCCAGAGTCGGCTGATTCGGAGAGTGGTGATGAGTACACCAGAAGGTTCGGCGGCTTGGCCCTTGGTCAGGAAGAAGGGGGGATGCTATCTGATGATGGCGAACCCCTCATCTGAATGCCACTTTCTTCAAGCAAACCTCCAGCACAGTCAGAGCGCTACGGCTCAGCTCAGGAAATGGCTGGAGGTAACCACTACGGCCATTGTGCTTATCCAAGAGCCGTGGGTAAGCAACTCTGGCAAAATCAACGGCCTCACTAACATCGGAGGTAAGATTATTTCCATAACAGGTTCTAATAAACCCAGATCCTGTATTTATGTCTCTAATAATCTACAAGTGCATGCACTAACAGAATTCTGTTCTAGGGATGTATGCGCCATCCTACTACTAGGCGACAACAACCACAGGCCCAACATTGTGATCGCCTCGACGTACATGCCGGCAGATGAAGACCCACCACCGCGAGAATTTGCCAGGCTGGTGGAGTACTGCGCGGGAGAGGGTCTGGAGCTTATCGCTGGCACTGACTGCAATGCACACCACCCCCTATGGGGGATGCCTACAGGTAACAACAGAGGTAGAGACCTTGTTGAATACTTATTTACAACTAGTCTTAATTTAGTCAATACAGGTGCCGAACCAACCTTCGTCACTCGCCGATGTAGAACTATCATTGATCTCACACTGGCGACCCCTGGCATCATAGGTAGCATCAACAACTGGCACGTGTCAAAGGAGGCTTCTTGCTCCGATCACAGGTGGCTACGTTTTAACCTACAGGTAAACACTATTACACCCATTCCTACAAGGAATCCCAGGAAAACTGATAGGACACTCTACCGGGCCCATCTTGAAAACCTCCTCACGAATGCATGCTTTCCAGACAGAATATTATATATACCGGATTTAGAACGTCTGGCAGAGCAACTAACTACAAATATTATTTCCAGCTATAACACTGCCTGCCCACTGCGGCTAACGAAAGCAACAGGTGCCAAACAGCAATCCTGGTGGGGACCGGAACTTGCCAAACAAAGACAATTGGTCAGAAGATCACTAAACCGTGCAATGAACACTAACTGCGACCATGATTGGAACACTTACAAAGAAAACAAAGCTGAATACAAAAGGCAAATAAGATTCAGAAGCAGTGCTGGATGGAAGAAATTCTGTGATGGCATTGAGTCCTGTAATCAAGCAAACAGAGTGCGCAAAGTCATCTCCTGCTGCAATACGTCCAAGCTGGGATCGATCAAAAAAGGCGACAACACTCTTACAAAAACACCAGCTGAGACGGAAGCTGTTCTGATGCAGACACACTTCCCCGGCTGCAAATTTATACAACGACACGAAAGGAAAGATACAGCAACCCACACACCATGTGAGGACAGCTGGAGTACTGCTGAGCTTATAGCCAGTAAGGAAAAAGTACAATGGGCAATCGATAGCTTTCAAGCATACAAGGCACCTGGTCCAGATGGTATATACCCGGCTTTACTACAATGGGGGGGACCGATACTCACGTCTCATCTATCTGCCATTCTGACATCCAGTCTTGCTCACGGCTATATACCGACCAGCTGGAGGACTGTTGACGTTATTTTCATTCCTAAACCAGGGAAAACAGACTACACGGATGCGAAATCCCATAGACCTATCAGCCTCACATCCTTTTTACTTAAAACACTGGAACGGCTGTGTGATAGACACATTAGGGATACTGCCCTCGTGCGTATCCCACTACATCGGAACCAACATGCCTACAGCCATGGTAAATCTACCGATTCGGCCTTACACTGTGTAGTGTCCAAAATAGAAGAAGCCCTCCAAGAAAAATCAATGTGCCTGGGCACTTTCATAGACATTGAGGGAGCTTTCGATAAGACACACTACTCAAGTATACAAAACGCCCTATTACAGCATGAGGTTAACCC
>CAJQZM010036714.1:0-55698 GCA_907164665.1 Colias nastes
AGGTATAGCATGAAAACTAACTTCTAAATTCGTATGAGATTTACTACTACAACCGTTCACCGCACAATAAACTCTACTTTTATTTTTAGTACGAAATTTTAAAGAATTTTTATTAATTTAAAAAAAAAAATTTTTTTTAATAGATTCGGTATTATACTTGTGTACTTAAGTGCACACTAAAACTAGTTCTTTTTTTGAACACCAGGTGTCGTGACCAAAGTGGTCCGTTGTCAATAATAGATTCGGTTCCAAGTGACAGGGGGACTTACTATTTGGCTGATTTCCGTGATGGGGATCGGCGAAATTGTTTTTTCAGAGCCCTGCGGGAGGGATGAGGCACTCGGCGTCGGCGATACTCCCGGAGAGCTCGGCTGGACATTGACAACGCTCTCCTTCGAGGAGCGGTTGGGAGACAACCTCGAAGGGAAGCTGAGCGTCTTCGTCCACTGCGACAGGCTGCGCACCATCTTGTCTGTTCATAAGCACAACACGACACTGAACTTTTAAACGAACGACACGTGCGCTCACCACGGCTGACGGCGAACGAATGAAATGCCTTTTGGCGTAGAGCCTGTGCAAGTTGCGACGTGTTGGTTTGAGCTTGTGTGCGTAGGGTGACCACGATTGCATATGTGTGATGGTCTATATGTTATTGTACCCGTCTTGGGAGCTGGTTGCAACTTGCGATCTTTTGTTTATCGACCACCTTAACATTTAAATATGTGAAGAAATTTTGCACAAATTTGCATTGTTTAGCTTGAGGACGTTTGCACTTTACGGTTATGAATTATGCACGAGTTTTAGAGGCTATACGGAGCTTTGATAAGCTTCGGAAAATTTATTGTTTTCTTATAATATCATAATATTTCGAAAGGTATTTATAATACTTACATTTTATTAATGTGAAGTAAACATTCACATATTTGCACGAATAACGAATGAACCTTTGTTATTTGAAAAACGAAAAGCTTCAATAGAAATAACACCTGAGCGCCTGAGCCCCAAGCGGCCCGATCGGTCCCAGACACAATAGATTTTCTATTGTGTCTGTGGTTCCGGGGCCTGAGTTACTACAAAATTAATTCAATTTTTTTCATTATATTCTCATAGGTAACTTACAAGTACAAATAAATCTTATCTGATTCAAATATTATTCGACATAGATAAAATTCTCCATAACTATGTACTTTGATAAGTGCTAGATAAGTGCGAGAACTTACAAAGTAACTAATATTTCCTACAATTTTACCATCCCACAAAATTAAAATAGATATTATACTACCTATGTATCCGTTTGTTTTTTTTTTCTAAAATAAAAGGTAATTGACTAGATTCCAATAAATTGACCATAGTATTGAAAACTTAAACACAACCGAGCACCAAATTTTTAGAGTAGGTAATTACTAATTAACCACCTTAAAATTCAGTGTGTTTTTAAAACATTTTTCACTACGAGTAATGCTTAGAATCGTCTCTAGAGTTCTTATTGAGAACAAAATCATAAAAAGGATTAGTAACGCTATATGCAGTGCAAAAAATAACTGCACGTGGCATTCCAGAGGGTGGCACCCTTCGATTAATGTGCGACCATAAGATGTATGGGGAACAAAGAATGTTATTTACGAATTGCAGTAAAACTTGCTGCGTAATTATTATTTCAAATGTATGAATTATTTTCTTGGCCTTATTGAACTTTAGAAACAATATTACTGAGTTCGTTTTAGTTCTAGGTCTTTATCTTATTTAAAAACTATCATTAACCATCTAAGTTAAAAGAATGAAAAACTTTATAACTAAGTTCCTAGTTGATTAAGCTACGTTGCGTTGAGCAAGCCTTTATAAATGGTCAATTTGGTAAGCTAAAAGTACATATGTACAAAGGTTCATTTACTAACCACTTTTTGTGCACTTAAGAAATAACCAAGGAAACATAATTTTGTACACCAAGAGCCATTCAGACGGGAAGGTACGTGGTGCGTGAATCTGAAACAATACAGGATTGCGTGTTGCAACTTCCGACGCGACACGTGCGCGCGCAGCTGCCTAGCCGCCCGCAGCGCTTAAGTGCTCTAGACCTAACTGAAGTTTGAATTTAAACGGTTTTTGGTTTTTAAAATAATTTTTAGACGAGTGTTCAATCGTGTGGCAAAATCGAATTTACAGAGAATATTGCACAATACATTAAAAAGGACGAAGAAGCAACGCTTATTTATGTCCATAACCCGTCTGTGTGCCTGTTCTTAAGAGAAGAGCTTCGATTTTTTTTTTGTTAAAATCATAATTATTTATATAGTTAGTAGCACTTCCTTCAGGTAATTAAAGCATGTATCAACAACTTCGAAAATTCTCTATCATTCGTAGAAAGCTGCGCAGCTCCTGACTCACATAGTTGATACCGGGCGAGCAAATTGCAATGATTTAACCTTATTTTAAATCATACGCACAATTTATAATTTCGTAATTTTAAAAGAGTAAAACATAATATGTATGAAAAGCTTCTTAAGTCCCTGTTAAATAACAGAGCCCAAGTGGCTCAAACTGAGGCACTTATGAATATATTTTTTATCTCAGCTAGGCACGAGGCTTTCGACAGCCGTTATCTTAAATAAAAGCTGCATTCACTCTTTGTTTGAATCCGAACTCATTGAATGGACCCCATTATAAATAGAGGGTGGGATCGTGTGATTGACAATACACTTCAGTTAGAATTTAATACGTCGTTAAATAATGAATAAAACCAAACAAAAATCTCCAAATTCAAAGAGTTGTTAAAATTCACTGTCACGTTTTGTTTGCGCATAAAATAATGAGTAATTGATATAGTCTTTGTTTATTGGAGACAAGTTATTGAAAACTAATCTACATATATTTAATCAGAAAATAGATTTGATCTAATGTCATTACTAACTTGTAATAACAGATCTAAGAAATAGTTTTCGGTATACTCTTTGTATTTTTATTCAGAAGGTACGTGCATTTAGTAATTTGGTTATAGTACTTTATAACATCAATTTAATTTAGAATGTCTCTGAGGAATTCCAAAAAACAAAACGACCCCTCAATTGTCCATTGTTCAAAGTTTAATTGCGTTGTCCCCTAAAATAAAAACGCGTAGTCACTCTATAGATCGCATTGCTGGTTTGACAATAAAATAGAGCACCCGTCTAGGGATGGGCAAATGGAAAAAAAATATCGATATTTTTCAAATATATCGATTTATATCACCCAAAAAATATCGATATTTCGATATATCGATATTTTTTGACCAATTTGCATTTATTTATAAAAATTGCCTAAATTATCGAAATTTTAAAGCAAATACACATCTGGCTGTTTCAACATAAGTTTTATTTATTTAAAAAAAATAAAATACAATACAATACAGTCAGTCCAGTGCAGTGATACCAACCAAACCAACAAGCAATGTCATTGTCATAGACAAGCAAGTCATGGAGAGTAATTTTTGTAATTTGTTTGTGTTTGAAGCAAAGAAACTAAACCCATACAGGCTACTGCTATTTTTATTTTTATTTTATTTTCTAAATTTAAGAAATCGGTTTGGTCAAAATCATGATGTGAGTTGTGACGCATGAGCAGACAGCAGAGCTTTAAAAATATATCGATTTTGATATCTGAAAATAAATATCGAAAATTGATATATCGCGGGAAAAAATATCGCCAATTAGTATCGATATTTTTCTGAAAAAATATCGATATTTTGATATATCGATATTTTTTACCCATCCCTACACCCGTCCATGAGAGCACCTATGTTTTCTATTCTCTGTAGCAAATCTGCAGTTACTTACAATAATTAAATGTTAATAATAGTAATAGATGAGTGATGACGTTATTCTAAAATGAATTTAAATAATAAATCATGAAAAATAACACTGAAATTTGAAACTAGCGGATAACCGCGATACAGAATTAATAAAATTAACAGTAGGTACTTCAATAATATTATAATTTATATTATAATGTAATTATAATCATCCACGCCGCACGCGTACATTCAATACAATAAAATAAGAATTTTACCGTCATTTATAAAACCACGACTAAACTACAAATAAGAAGAATACGATAGCACGTGCACTAATTTTAAGTAATTAGTTAAAAAGTAACTAAAATTAACTAAACAGGAGTACGAAATTAGTCGACTGTCAATATGTATAGCTGCTGGGATATTGCACTATTTTAGTACAGTCATAAATAAAAGTCAAACCGTAAAATACATCGTGTACTTTCTTGTGTTTTGTTAAAAGTTAATTATAGGTAGCTTAGCGGCTTACGTGTGTTTTATGACTTTTATGTGATAATTTTGTTGTTACTTTTCGCTGTAAACGTCAGTAGGTATAATAGGTATTAGGTATTAATATGTATTCTTCGATAAACTAAGTTTTTTATATTAAACATTTTTTCATGCTATCTATATGTAATTAATTTTATCGGAATTCCAGTTTAGTGCAGTGGTTTAAATTCATATTTGAAAAACAAATTATCTATATGTCGTGGCCATATCGTAGATTTGCTCATTTCATGAAATGGCCAATTTAGTTTGGCCAGATCGTTAAATCGTCAACGTTTCACGATTTGGTCATCCACATTTGGCCAGATCGTCGATCTGGCCAAACGTGGATGGCCATTTCACGAAATGCGACCATTTTTGTTTCTTTTTTAAAAAGCGATTCGCTTCTGGCACTCGCCGGCCGCTGCCGCGGCACGCTCGCTTTGCTCGCTCGGCTCGTGCGTTGTTTATTAAAGTCTAACCTAACCTAACCTAGGTAACTGGTTTCTATTGAATAAACCATTCGCTTCTGGTATTCGCCGGCGCTACCGCGGCACTAATTTAAATGACAATAAACAAGTTCTTAAAATATTCTGAATTTTTTAATGTTTTATGGACTCTCTAAGATATTTTAAATACGATCTGGCCAAATGTCGATGACCAAATCGTGAAACGTTGACGATTTAACGATCTGATCAAACTATGTTGGCCATTTCATGAAATGAGCAAATCTACGATATGGCCACGACATATACTACATACTACATTTAATATAATAATATAATAATATATAATAAATCTGTAGAAGGGTCAATTCTGTACATTGAAAATATTGAAAAAATAAATAGCAGGGGGTGTTACTGGATCCATACCAAACCCAAATATGTGATTAAAAAAATTTTTGTCTGTCTGTCTGTCTGTCTGTCTGTATGTGAAGACATCACGTGAAAACTAACGGTTCGATTTCGATGAAACTTGGTATAATTATACCTTATTATCCTGGGCGTAAAATAGAATACTTTTTATCCTGGAAAAATACCTAGAAAAAAAATTAATAGTTTTTCAGTTTTATCCATAGACGTTGTTCTGTAGAACCGCGAATACACGTTGCGTATTATAATAGGCCTAGCCGTATTTGGGTCCAATAGATATTTATAAGATGTCATTGTCAGAGTTACTCAAAATGGAGAAATAAACCATCCACGCGAAGACCGACATCCGCGCGGACGGAGTCGCGGGCGGAAGCTAGTATATTATAAAAACGAGAATTTAAGATGTTTGAATGAAATTTATTTATAACACGATACTTATACAAATATTGAAGTGGGAAATAACTGCAATAAGATTAAAGTAAATATAATCATTTCCAAGGAATTCCTCGTGTTTAAAATAAATACGATGTAATGGCATCATTAGTTGATTATTACCAACACAAATTACAATTTTGTTATTCCCATACGAATTGCATTGTTCATCGAAATTTATTGGTGATTACCCTAACTGTGTGAACGGACATTTGATGACATAATCCTTCATCTGAATATCACCTTTATTTCTCATGTTTTAAAGCTCAAAATGACATAACAGTTTTTGTATAACAATATGTCACACGTGTTTGGAAGGATATCCGATAATCGAATTTTTTGTTTATCTGTGAACTAATTGTTATAATCTGTATGAAGGATAGGCTATTTCCTTATTAAGGTGCGTGTACATTTGACCCTCTATAAGGAAATTAATATGTGGGTAACGTTCTAACAATTAATTCTGAACTTGAAGTTTATTAAAAACAATTTAGTTTAATATTGACCCTGCGTTATAATTTGGGGTGGTTTGACATGCGTATTGAAATAGAATTTTGAGAACATAAGAATTGGATTTTACATAATTTTATACTTAATTAAAAATGTAAAAACACAAAACATTCAGTTTAATGTGAAGTCGGTATATTTTGTTGCAAATTGTGATGACTTTGCAAAAAAAAACAAACATTGAAAAATAATGAAACTTCTATTATCGCTCAGTCTTATTTTGATGATGCTATTTGCTAGTTACAATTTTTTTTAGTTTAGTTTTTATTTAACGATTTCGCGGACATCCTCTTATCTTACAAATTAATTAATTTATAATCAGTTCTTATATGAAAAGTTATTTTTTTAATAACTATGATTAAATAGAGTTACCATCTAAAAAAATACTCAAACACGAAATCCCAAATGACATCAATTTAGCACGTATACACACCACATTGAGAGCTCCAAAAGTAAATACGCTAAAATTAAATCCATTGAATCCCAAACAGTATATTGTCCTACATTAATTGCCCATGTGCTTGCCCCATGGCTAAAGCAAAACAATGGAGTTTCACACCATGTGTGTCACGGAGTTAACAAAAAAACTAAAATAGGTTTAGCAAAGGGAACCGCTGTATGAGAAGAGTCCATCAATCTTTTTAAAACACTTGATAAATAATATCGGGTGGGATTTGGTTAGACTCATTAAATTTGGGTTGCCAGGTCTGAAAATTCAAATGAATAACATTGTAACGCTAAACCTATAATGTTTCCGAAACATCTTTATTATCCTAGTATATAATCTGTGCTTTAGCAACGAGCTAATAGGTAGGTACGTGGAATCTTTTACACAATAATTGTTATTCTTAAAGCTCGTTAAATAAAATGATTGGACAAGTTGACATTAAAAACTGCATATTTCCTGCATTTTAAATCAAGTAATTGTAAATAGTTTAAAATTTTAATTAGTAGTCGTGGTCAATCACACGATTTTCTTCAATAACTGTTTAATAACAATTGAGTGACCTTTCGGCGCTATTTATTTTTTTCGATTGTGTCGATACGGTCTTGATATAATGGCATACGTGGTCACGCGTCATCAAAGCGTGACCGTTCTAAGATTTAAAATTTAAATATTGTAAAAATATTTCAACACAAAAAGGTATAAAGCTTTAAATCCGCGATTATACGAAATGATTCAAATTGTACTCATATCGAGAGCAATCTAAATAAATTATAATGGGTTTTTTATACAAAAAAATGTTCTTGTTTAAAAGCTGTTTAATTGGAGTTATACCATTAATTATAACCTTCAAATTATCAGAGCGTAGGAAGAAATTATCTATTTTAGAGCGCAGATAATCCAAATTTGGTTTTCGAATAATTAATTCTATAGCCGTGCATATTTACGTTTATGTAGCGTTAACATTCCATTCCGAAGCCGCATACTAACAATCAGAGTTGAGGCAATTCATAAGTTAACTGTCACTTTAGTGACGCTTTATAGACCGTTATGACCATAGGTTATGACAATTTGTTGTACAACCCTTACGAGCAAACGAGCAGCCATAGACAATATTCTATTTTTAATCTGTCGAAACGCCAATACCATTGCGTCACATTTTGTATTCTCAATTTGAAATTTCTAAACAAAGAAAGGGCACAGAACTTTTAAATCATGTATGGCGATGTGACATTGATGGCGCGTAAAAGAAAAATAAAAGCACTGACACATTTATTAGAGCTGTCACTTACCTGTGACGAGTTAAGTTTTCAAGTTTAATTTGTGATAAGCTTAATGTGCGTTTAGATGGCGTGGATGGATGGGCTACTGGATTTGAGCTTTCACATTTACTTGTACAAATGACCCGTAAATGGGACGAAAAACAAAGAACGGCTAAATATGAAGCAATAATATAAAATGTAAGAAACATCGTTATGTGATGCAACCGTTTGAAATAGATACACATAACACAGGAAATTGGATATTTAAGTCAAACTTAGTGTAATCTTAAAATGTAATAAATTTTGGTAAGCATTACTGTTTTGAGCTTTATAAAACACTTTTAACTTCAGATAGAGTGAAAGAAAACTTGTGAAATTTGCATGGAAAAATAGATAATTTATGAAAATTTTATATAAATTTTCTAATGAGATTTTTGATTTATCAATATAATATTATTATGTAGGTATATTTTATAATGAAATGTAGTTTTGCAACAAAAACGTGTTTCGCGTGACAGAACATACACAACAAAATCCCACATATGAACCAAAAACCCTTATATAACCTCAATGTATATAACCCAATTAGTCACATAAGCTACACCTCCAAAATAAATAGTCATCCATTTAATACAACAATGACAGATATGAAGTAATTTCATTTCACGTAGGGTTATTAGACCTCGACTAACTACCTAATTATGTACGCTGACAATACGGCCCAGCATTATTCGACTAATTCATTTGACAGCCGAGTGGTAGTCGTAATCGACGCACTGGAACCATAGACAAGGTTTTTTTTAAATGTTGACATTAGTAAATTAGTTTTGAGTCGATGAGTACATTCTTATCTGATTGTTTCGTGTTTGCTTTTTGTTTTATTGAATTGTGTACTTATAATAAGTCCCTATTTTTAGAATATTAGTAGGTATGTAAATTCTATAAAATACGCTAAGGTAGCCCGTTTTGATATCAAACTTTGTATTTAGAGACTGAGGCTGACCCTGTTTATGATATCCATCATATTGTATACTTTTACAGTAGGTACCTATTTTAGCATTCGCTCTAGCGTCTAGCATAATATTTAGTATTCTCTGGCCCTAGAATTCAGTAACTCTTTGAAGATAATAATTTCCATGTATTGAATTCGTATATCCTACAATGCATCTGTTGAAAATTTGTAGTTAAAATCTCAGTTCAAATTCTGCCACCTACAACAATATACCAGGTGCGAACCTATGGTGCGAACCTACAAAGATTCGGCAGATGTGCATTCCATACTTCATGACATACAAACATACACACACATACTCAATAACTGTCAATATGTGACCCGCAATATTGGATTGCAATTTGGAAGCTTTAATTAGGGTTTAAATTGATTAGAATCAACTGAATAGCATCTGTAATGGTTGCCATCTGTTTTAAATGTTTATTCAAGCGTTTAAATAATTTTTTGGTAAAATTTATCTATCGTTATTTCTAAGTACATTACAAAGAAAAATATCACAAATTATCTTCTTAGGTAATCAGTTTAGGCCGCGCGCAGCCTCGCGCGACTATGTGCTTAATTATTTACTATCGTTCTTACATGTGTAGAAAATATTTTTTTGTACAAAATATAGTTTCCGAAGTCATCAATATTTATAAATAAATCTTATTCTATCTGTACCTACCTATGTAAAATTATTCACCCATTTATAGGTCTGATTTTATTTGAATAATTAAAAAGTTCAACTACACTTTACTCACCAATAAACTTTAATTACACTCTACCAATAAAGCACTATACAAACATAATTACACATCGTCATATAATAACAATTTTATTAAGTTCATTCACACAAGAATGGAATGCTACAATGGCTCATGACGACTACCTAATTATGACATTAGAGAATTTTTAATTTTACTGTTATGTCACGATTTTTCTTTGTTGGTTTTAAAAGTCAAAACTGCTGAATTGATTTTGCTAAATTTTGTAGAAAGGTAGTAAATAATAAGATAGGACTAATTTGTATTAGATTTGCATATGAGCAAAGACACTACCTACTGAAGCATGTAATTCATAATTAAGTTAAATGTAATTAAACTGCGGTGAGACGTGTATAGAGAGTTATCATTCTCAGCCAATTCTCAGCTATCATTATAACAAAGAATACCAAGCTTTAGTCGATTTTAAATCCAATCCTATTGTAATAATAATATTGTTGCCAAAAAAAAAATGACAATAGATGTTTTTCAACTGCATTTGGAAATATCTTACGATTGATATGTAGATTAAAAAAAGTAGAATTTCGATTAACATGAACTCATTTGATACTAGAAGGCGAAGGCTGTCATCAATTATTATTTTTTTTTTATTTTAATAAAAAAATAACGATATAATAAGCTATAAATTAATTTACTTAGAAATGCATAATTGAAGGAAGAAAAATATTTCTAGATATCAAAAACACTAAATAGTGCGCGACCACGATGCTGCTGCTGTTCACTATATCTATTCGATTTTAAACTCATTACATATTCACATAAAACAATCAAAATACGCATCTACAACATTTCATTTTAACTCCGTTTTATACATTCCAACTGTATCAAATACAAGCCCATAAACAGTAACTGACATCTGACGGAGGTCGAAGCCTAGCCATCGAAGACCACCCTCGCTCGTGTAAATATGTCCTAATTGGACCCCATGCGATACCATCGTAAAGTGACGTTTGTTATAATTTTGGTTCCTTATTCTTTCACCGCTCCTGGTCACTATGGGACAGTTTTTTGGGATTAATATTATTAAAAAGTAGTATCTAAGTAATATAGCTATGTTTTTAAAAAAGTTACAGAGTTTCTTATGAGCACTTTTGTCCATACTTAATGAATATGTTTTGAAAAGGGTAACAAACAGTTTCTTATGGGCTCGCTCTTCTGTATACACTATGGTTAATTATAAAGATAAAGATACAGGGACATGCTCTAGTAACTAAGGTATAAAACTCAAAACTCAAACTCAAACATTTATTTATTCAATTAGACTTCTTGGAGAAGCACTTTTGAAACGTCAATACATATTTTTACATTTACCACCGATTCGGAAAGCAGTATCTATGGAGAAGAACCGGCAAGAAACTCCATAGTTGCTCTTTTAAATCATATCAGTATTACAATTTAATTTTACAAAATATGTAACTGTATATTATCATAATATGCCAGAGAACTGTCCTGTGGTTTTTACGCGATAACCCTCCATGGGTTTTTATCTTCCATATATTCCTTAATGCTGTAATAGGCTCTCTGAACTAATACGTTTTTTACATAATTTTTAAATTTAGCACTACTAAACTCTTTGATACTATGAGGAATTCTGTTGTAAAAAAGTATACCTTGGCCCATAAATGAATTTTTAACTTTAGCTAGACGATAAAATGGCATTTCAATTTTATTTCTGTTCCTTGTGCCATAACAGTGTCTATCTCCTACTCTTGTGTGTAAGTCTGCGTTTTTGTGTACATATAAAATGTTATTAAATATATACTGTGATGGTACAGTGAGGATACCAGTATTCTTAAAGAGATCTCTTAGTGAGTCCCTAGCACGTAAATTATATATAGAGCGTATGGCTCTTTTCTGTAATATAAATATAGTTTCTATATCTGCAGCCCTGCCCCATAGCAGAATTCCATAGGACATAATGCTATGAAAGTAGCTAAAATAAACCAATCTAGCCGTGTCTTCATCGGTGAGATGCCTTATTCTTCGAACTGCATATGCAGCTGAACTAAGCTTAGCAGCGGTGGTGGCAACATGGGCCCCCCATTGTAGCTTCTCATCTAGTGTCAAACCAAGAAAAACAGTGGAATCCACAGGGTATAATACCTCCCCGTTTAAAATAATATCCCTTTTTACCTTTTTTACATTTGGAAGGATAAATTCTACACAATTTGTTTTTTTTGCATTTAATAATAAATTATTAGCATTGAACCAATTGGATATGCGTAAAAGAGCAGAGTTTACTTCGTCAACATTTGTGTCATGTCTATCCACATTAAATATTAATGAGGTATCATCTGCAAACAGTACTATTTCACACATATCCTGCAAATAATAAGGTAGGTCATTAATATACACTAAGAACAAAAACGGTCCTAAGATAGATCCCTGCGGAACACCTATGTTAATCGACGCACCGCGAGATTTCTCTCCATTGACAACAACGGTTTGTACCCTGTTCTGAAGATATGAAGCTATGAGGTCCTGAGCTAAACCTTTAATACCATAAAAATTTAGTTTCCGTAATAGAGTGGAATGTTCTACACAGTCAAAAGCCTTAGAAAGGTCGCAGAATATCCCTAAAGCATTCTTTGAATTTTCCCATGCTTTATATATATGTGACAAAAGAGCTATTCCCGCATCAGTAGTAGAGCGCCCCTTTGTGAAACCAAACTGTTTGGCGTGCAGTAAACCATTTGATACAAAATGACTACATAATTGGTTTAAAATTAATTTCTCGAAGACTTTGCTCAAAGTTGGTAAAATAGAAATTGGCCTATAGTTATTACAGTCTTCTTGGTCACCACTTTTAAATAAAGGAATAACTTTACTAAACTTTAATAAATCAGGGAATATACCACAGTCACAACATTGATTAAATATAAACGCTAAATGGTTGGCAATGTTTTCTATAATATTATTTACTAAATTTACAGACATTCCCCAGAGATCACATGTTTTTTTTAAGTTTAATGTTTTAAAAGTTTTAACAATTTCCTTTGCAGTCACATGTCGCAATTCAAATAATACATTACACTCAGCAACATGGTCCCTCAAGTAGGACTCAGCAAGCGCTGATGACGAATTTAATTTTTCGGTAATACTAGCAGGGACACTACTAAAAAAATCTTCAAAAGCAAGCGCAACATCAGCACTTTTGTCAATGACCCTACCAGCATTCACAAGTTTTATGGTACTATTTGATTGGTTTTTACCCATTTCACCATTAATAATTGCCCAAACCATTTTAACTTTGTTATCAGAGTTGCGTATTTTATCTCTGACATACAAGCACTTGGCAGTGAAACAAACTTTTTTAAAAGTTTTTGAATAATTTCTAACATAACTAAGAAATGACAAGTCTTTGTTATATTGCTTCATGCCATATAACTCATATAAAACGTTCCTGCATCTGTGTATACTAGGTGTTGCCCATTGGCTAAATGGTAAATCCTTGGTAATACTTAATGATTTAACTTTAAAGATTTTTTCAAACTCATTATGAATTAAATTAAAAAGATTTGTAAACATTTCACAAGGATTATTATGGAAGGATTGATCATTCAGGCCAGGCAATTTATTATTAATATTATCTCTAAATTTATGAATGCCTTTTTTAGTTATAGGCCTAACATTAATTCTTTTAAATGTAGGTATGTAATCCCATTCAAAAACTACTTTCTGGCCACAGTGATCCGAAGTGAGTGTATTGAGAATACTTTTTTCTAAACAGTTGCAATCACAGTAAACATTATCAATACAAGTTGCAGAACTAGGTGTAATTCGTGTGGGTTCATCAAAAAGTTTGTGTAAATTAAATGATTGAAATAAATTAACTATTCGTGTTGCCGTTTGTGTGTGTGAAAGTAAATCAATATTAAAATCTCCACATACTATAACCTTCTTTTCACTTCTGCTCAAACGCTTTAATATTTCTTCCATGACTGTCTCAAACATATTATAGTCACTGGAAGGAGGCCTATAAACGCAAACAATAATGTAACGCTCAAGTTCAACACAGGACAGTTCAATGGTGCGTTCTACAGAAAGACTAACAATGTCAGTTCGTTCTTTGCTTTTTACACTTTTGTGTACTAAAATAAGAGAACCTCCATGAATAGCATGTTTCCTAAAGTATATACTTTTTAACTCATAATTATCAATATTTATTAACAACTGACATTGTTTAAGCCAATGTTCCGTTACACAAAAAACTTTAATACTATAATGATTTAAGAATAATTCTATTTCTAATAATTTGCTAGCCAAGCCTTGAATATTTTGATTGACTTGAAACATTTGTAGGTTTGTGTTAATGAGTAGCTCATAAATAGACTTCTATAGATTAAAACTACATTCCTATGATAAGTCAAACAATCAAATAGGTACAGGTTGTAAATTAATGTCCCTGAAAAACAGTTGAAATGTCCAAATGTGGTAATTGGACACAACTTCTTATCCAACTGAAATATTACAAAATCTTTCATATCTATTGCAGATCCCAAGCTATATAAAATATGGACTCTTGATCATATTATAGCATGGCTACCCAGAAATTCGCTTACAACAGCTAAACCAAAAACTAACGTACCTAGGTGGCCATGACACACTATGTAAGTACATGCGTAAAAAATCACAAAAAGGGAATCTATTTCAGTCCATTTCCCGCCCACTTTCAAAACAAATCAATCAAACAAGCCAAATCACACAACGAGCTTTCTTCGAAGGGTATAAACTTTTATGGAAAGCGGTATCTTTATGAGTCATTAAATAATTTGAGTTGTGACCAAGAATGTTACCAATGGATGTGCAAACAGATTCTATTATAATAGAGCATGTTTTATTAGTCTATAAAAACGTTAATAGACGTACAAATAGACTATTTGTTTACCGAATACCGATACCCTTATCGCGGGCTGTAAATTATTTTGGAATATTTGAGGTTATGTTGATGAGGTATAATAACTAGTATTGGTTTAAGGATAAGGGTTGAGTGTTATCTGAGCAGAAATTATGAGGAAAATTATAATTTTAAATGGGCGCAACTTAGAGCAGTTGGTTTAATGCTCTAAGGGGCGCAACGATTTTTCATAGTTAAGTTAAGAAAATTTTAACAAATGAATATTACAGGTATGTATTTTATTAAATAATAAACCTAAATTATTTTAATTTTATAATCTGAATCTAAATTAGTTAAAAAAAGTTCTTTACAATGAGTTTTAAATGGATCTTTTTATAGTGATAAAAGTTATCTACAAATTATATAAGGTGGCGATTTTGCTAGCAGTTTTTATTGTACCACCTAAAAGAATTCACAAGAAATAGTAGACATGATTTACAATATCTTTTTGCCGCAGTATTTATGCCGGCACTTTCGTCTGTTTTGTCTTGTCAACAGTTTTAACCGCTTACCTTACAATTTTCTACTTTATCCCAACGTAATAAGGATGCTGGATAAGTGTTGTACTTGATGTCTACGCAGGTGGTTTATTTAACCTGTAAGACACAGCGTGACACCTTAATTCCTGTGCGACTGTTTTAATTGATTTCAAACTCTATCTCCTTCGACACAAAGTCTGGTTTTCCTTCCAGCAGCAGCAGTTCTACCGTCAAAGTAATTTCAACCTTTACATACAAATATAGAGTTTATTTTTCCTTGCCTATTAATTTATATTTGTTTGTTTAATGCCGCCCCTATCAGGAGTCCTGATTGAGTAACTAGTTCCACTGAATCAGTGTTGTTAAGTGTTTGATTGTCACTTTGAACTATCTGCCGAAACTGTTGGAGGTCTCAGGTCTATTTCTGAGTAATGAAAATGCAAGGATCGGCGATGTCCTTTGAGTCACCAATCACCATCAGTACTATTAAGGGACTGATTTGAAAGGCCTTTTTTATCCGATGTTTTTATTTATTTATGTGATAAACAGGTTTTAAGTTTAAACAATAACATATGTATTATGATTTATGTATCATTAATTATAAGTATTGGTTAATTTTACTGTTAACCAGTTTTGCTAAATAAACTTAAGGTAGACGTACTTATTTTTCAGTTTATATAGTTCACTTGTACAGTTTTAGTTTCTGTTAACAAAATGCATATTGATATCAAACAAACAGAAATGCGAACGTATTTCGTCACTGTAAAATAACTCAATTAATAACCCAAATATTTAAAACTATGTAATTTCGGTATTTAAGCTTGTAAGGACACAAATGAACCCACCATTGTAATAATCATGACATCGATTTATGACAAAACCAATGTTACCTTTCTTTAGGACAAAACATGGATGGACAAAACAAACAAAGTATCGATATAATAGCTGTGAGACCAATCAAATTAGTCACATTGCCGTTACACCTTCTCATCTTTTGTACACCTTTCCCTGCAAATAATACTTTTGTAACTCCTGAATTTAAACCAACATCTTAATTCGTTACGCTTGCTGATTTACGCAATGTAAAGGGAACCTATTGTTTACGTAAAATACTGTTTTTAACATGCCTATAATAGTTAATAATAGTTTTTGTAGTACTCTTTTGGGTGCATGATCGTAAAGTTGTTGTGTTTTTAAAGTTCCTAATCTAAGCTTCCTTCTTCTTTATCATAGAATAAATACATAGGTAACTTTATACTATGTCTTAACCGACTCTACCTCAGAGTAGGTCGTAAGACTTTATACTTAAAAATGAAATTCTTGTAATTGCATTTGTACTACGTACTGAAGGAACAACAAATAATATCGTTAGATATGATTCTTAGAAATGTAAAGATATGTATCCGAGTACTGATAATAATTAATGTGAATAAAATGCTAATGACTTACTAAGGATGTTACCAACGAATAAAAATACTGACTCTTTTGTACATTTACAACGCAGACTCTAGATTTGAGAAAATACTTAAACAAAATACACATGTGCAATGCCTATAATTGTCTTCTGTGGTCACATAAACTTCCCTATAATATTATTTCGTATAAATTTATACGAAGAGTTTGTTTGTTTGAACGCGCTAATCTCAAGAACCAGTAGGGTCCGATTTGAAAAATTCTTTCGGTGTTGGATAGCCCTCTTATCGAGGTAGGCTCTAGGCTATATAATTATATATCATCACGCTAAGACCAACAGGAGCGGAGCCACGCGGGTGAAAACGCGGGGCACAGCTAGTATCATATAAGTTTAGGACTTTGGTTCAGCGCTGACTAGTAGGTATATAGCTATCTGTGGTTCTGTGCTTTAAGCTCCATTCTCCGTGTTTTCAAAACTAATGCATCTATGTCAAAATCGTCGTACCTTTTTCATATCCTTATATAAATCCGTTTTTGTGTATAAGTGAACGATTAAGTTCGCAGCGGCAAGGCCGTACGTTCCCCTCTCTTCAGAAAAACAAAATCGTATGCTGAGGAACTAGTTTATATAAATATATGCTATTTATTGTAACGATTTGAATGTAAATGCATACCTAGTTGTCTGATGGTAACTTATATTTTTGGTAATTGAAAGTGCAGTTTTGTCAAAACACGTGAACAACCTAGCTCGCATGGCTGTTAACTATTTAGTAAACTGGTATATCTGTGCGAATAAAACTTTGAGGGATGATTTTTTAATGCAAATTCGACATTATATCACATTATTATTTCAGACTTAAGTAGCTCTTTCTCTAAAAAAGTTCGGTAAAAACTATAACGTAACAAGACAAAACTTTCAATAGCAAAAAGGTAACCAAAAAAGGCGAGTGAAAATGCTTTCGCGATCCATCAAAAACTCCCATTGCTTTCACTCATAATCCGTATAAAGCTGACTTGCTTTATACCTAACTAGATTTACAGTTTACACCCGCGGCTTCGCCCGCGTTTTCAAAAACCCGCATAGTTCCCGATCCTATGGGATAGCCGGGATAAAAAGTTGCCTATGTCTTATTCTGGGTCTTCAGCTACCTACAAAATTTCATTGTAATCGGTTTACTAGTTTTTACGTGAAATAATAAAATACATCCATCACAAACTTTCGCATTTATTAGTAGGATTATGAAAAGACCTTTTTCATTAAACACTTTTTGTTACAGATAATTAATACCGGTTGATCTGCGACAGGTTGTGACCAGTTGTGACAATGCTCTCGCACGACCTTGCCGCGACCTACAGCGTACAGCATGATTAGCAGCCTTTGTAATTCTAGAATGTAGACTACCTGTGTTATGATGATATTATATGTGATACTGATGTAAAGGAAATCCCCTTTATTACAATATCATTAGGTTAGAAGTCATTTATTAAGGTATGTACTATGAATAAAATATTATATAAAGCTCTTTTATGATTTTGCGTACCCATATTATTCAAATTCGAATTTAAATTAGATTAGTATTCATTTATAAAATGCATTTTGTGAATTGTATAAAGATGAATGAGAAAAATAAAAGCTTCTGAACGGAAGGAAACAGAATCCAGTTATTTTTATACATAAAATATGGGCTTCGAAAGCTATTTTTTTCATAATTAAAAAAATTTATTCCTTTTCATCAAAAAATGAAAACGTTTTTTGTACAACTAGGTATATTCCTTGCAATTGCCGAATAAACTTCTTAAATATTCTTTTTCAAAGTCAATCAACAATCGCTAATCAGCACAAAAACTTGTTAAGATTTAACGCTACAAATTAAGCAGATAGAAATAGACAAAACTGAGTATCGTGGGAATATCCGACGGAACTAATTAGTTAACTTACCGATACATTTGTCTGTTTGTACATCGCATTTTATACTTCATTCGCGTGAATCAGTTTAAACCTTCTATCTACATACATACGGACAAGCACACATAGTCTACATATTATATTAGAATAACTAGCTAGAGACATCAGACACTGTTAAATATAATGGCTCTTTCATTTTTTTGATACAAAAGGAAAATCGATACAGTCCTCTTAATTATTCGGGCAATGAATTTCAAACTTAAATTACAATGACCGCGGTAATTATTACAATAATTATTGCATACGAAATAATATTTCAGAGGGATCTGCAACATTGCAGGTTTTCACATTTCGGTGATGACTAAAAGCTGAAAGAGTGTGGTATTCATCCTATACCTCAGAATATCTTGCCAATAACAACACAATATACCATATTAAATGTATCAATACAAAGATTTATTACAGAAAGAGCAAAAATTGTTCTTGTTTCTGACCACGTGTCCCGCCACCTTGCGCCGGCTGCGCGCGCAGCTGCCTCAATCACAACCACCTTTAACATGATTTTAAATTTAAACACACTGGTTTTACTATAGTAGGCATCTAGTATAGTATGTAAAAAAGTGATATTATTGAAGAAGAATGTAGAAAAATTAATGGTTTTATAATGTACTGATGGTAGAGCAACAATACAAGATTTTCATTCGTTTAATAAACACTAGAGGCCCGCTCCGGCTTCGTCCCTTTTATATAGCTTAGAACACTAAGGAATTTCGTACATAACTAACGGTGAAAGAATCTTTGATATTGGCCTAGTAGTTCCTTAGGTTAGCATTTTCAAGCAAACAAATTCTTCAGCTTTATATTATTATCTGTTTCATCCATATAATATACTGGACATTGGCGAATTCCGTTCTTATTGGGTGAAGCCATTATTTAAGAGAAGAAGTATATTATTACCTACCTACTATATAAGATTAATATAGATTATGTCGAATTGATAATTATAATTTATTATTGTATGAATATTGTATGTATATTATAATACACTTTTTATCCTGGTAGAAACCGGACGATCTGACTAAATAAATACAAAAAACCTTTTGTATTAAATCATTTTAAAACATAAACTGTTATCGGTTCAACTCAGCCTCGCCTTAATGAATAATTCAGTTGAATTTTGATAAAGTCTGATTTGTACCACTGTTTTCGACATTCCACGATGTTCTAGAACATAGATTATAATCTTTTTATGATATTTTAAATGTAAATATACTAATGGAATTACTGAGGCATATCGCATAGCAGTATTAAATAAAACTAGTCAATGATAACAAGCCAGGACATGCTTGTATGTGAAATTTGAAAATAAAATAATATATTATACATACACGACAAATTCAAAAAAAGAGCGTGTGTGCCGAGCATACGTGTTAGAAGTGAAACTTCTTTGGCAAGATTCATAGGTATAGGACGGTATTGCCATGACGCTACCTGGAAATTTTTCTCTCAAGCCTCAACGCGCCTAAAGAAGTTTCAATTCAAAACGATTATTTTTCATCAAAAATTTTCGTTACTTACATGGATTCGTACTACCGTTGAAGTCTTTTGCACTAACAAGTGAAAAGCAGTTAAACTCGTAATTATATTGTATGTGAATGACTATGTTACATTTATCAAATAATATGATATGTTATTGAGATAAGTAGGTATAACATGAGAGACTTGAAATCTCTATCAAGTTTCAGCTAACATAACAAAATAAAGTTTCCAGCTTAGAAAACCGTTTTAATTGAGAATAATCAAGAACAGTTTATTCAGTTATTAAAATGAAAATTATAAGTATAAAGATTAAATATATTCAAGAAAGTACTACACATTTAACAACAACAGTTACATACATATTTCGGAATGTCCGAAATTCAAATAAGCCTCAACCCCAATTTTCAAACTAATTTAGAATTTATATCCTCAATTGAATCTGGTCACAAAAAAAAGAAAAATAATAGTGTCCGATCCATACATCACAAACGATGAGTTTGTGTGTTTGACCCTCCATGAGTCACACGCGTCGATCGTGCACTAAGCTGACATAGGAATGTATATTTTTCGTCATTGTTTCTTTTTTATGTGTTACATTTATGATGTAAGGAATACTTCAATTGAGTAATATCAATATGACTAAATACGGTCGAAAATAAGTAAGGAATTCTAATAAAAAATTAAATGTATTAAAATTTGACTATGTAGGTACATTGTACATATTTAGAAATCGTATCCACTAAAGAAACTACTTATGTTCCATATTAATATTTAGATACATATCTATGATAAAAATCAATCCCATAGGTTTTATAGCGAATAATTTGTCATTATCACTAAAGTATTGGCAAAACCTTTATCATAATATTATATTTGAAATGTGCACGCATGTCTAATCGCATTATAGATTAGATTGCCTATCTATTCTAATTAATAACACATTCGTATATGCTCTAGGAATTCGATGACTTTTCAAATGATTACTTATTTAAAAGTTAAAACAAGATTAGTAAATATTACAATATTTATTACTAAATCTCAAATTATTTTCGGTTCAGTAGTTTTTACGTGAAAGAATAACAAACATCCATCCATCCTCACAAACTTTCGCATTTATAATATTAGATAGTAGGATCTGCGGTAAAACGTCAGGTTAAGCAAGTGTGGGGTTCATTACACGGGGTACATTACTCTAAAGTCTAATACATGTAAAATATGAAAATACTTTTTTAATATTCTTACCTCACTCGCTTAATTCAAACAAAAAGCTTCTGTTGTAAATGCTACATCATCTAATCTTGTGAAAAGAGTTCACATTAAACAATCTCACAAAATTGTAAACAACTACAGAAGCGGTATTTAACAAAAACAATTGCATCATATCGGCACCACAAAGGCATTATATTAAAGCATATGAAATTCCTTCGTGAGAAAACATTAGATGATACAACTTGCTCAAGCGTGATAGCGGTGTTTAAGATATGAAGATTGCTGTAATGGTACCTTTTAAGCTCGTTTGTGTGACATTGTGTATTTATTTAATTAACGGCTAGAGACAAAGAGCTACCTTTTATGGAGAAATGTAGGCAACCAATTTTCTCTTGCAGTTATGGCCGTCTGTCTGTTCTGTATCTCTGACGTTGATTGGTTTTTTTTATCAAAAAAAAATATAAGACTAATATGACCTATTTACCATAGTAAAAATAGACCTTTAAACAGTTGTATAATGCAACGGGTCAATAGCCTTAAAAAGCCTTTAAAGTAATCAAAATAGACACAAAAGACCTTCATATTATTTATATTCATGATATTTTAGGTACATATATATAGCAGTCTTCGACATTTACTTATTCTCTACTAAACCAAAACACAACCGACGCATAAAAAATATCTCCCACCAAAAAATCTAATAAACAGGACAGTAAAAATAATTATAATCACATATTAATATCAACAAAAGCAAATGGAATCCCTTTATCCCGCATACCCTCATTTTAATATCCTTGAAACGACGTTCTTTCACGTTTCTTATTGTTTACAACTGTTTTACATCAAAAAGGGGCTCTAATATTATAGCTGCGTTCTATGAATATGGTCAAATTGGGTCCTTTGAATGCGGGTCACTGAACTATGAACTATCTTATGGGAGATTAATCTTTAATTTAAACATTTAACAAAAGATCTTGGACGTAACTTTGATGTACGCACTGTGAGAACGGAGTGCTCGAATTTTTTTCTTCATATACTTATACGATTCTGTTTAGATGGATTTAACGGTTCAAAAGATCAAGATTAGTTTCAATAGGTCGTAGTAGTATTAAATATGCCGAACAATTTTAAGATTAAACTATTCTTTTATTTTCAATTTAATTGTTTGTTTCAAGTCTAGAAATATATAAAAAGCAAAAAAAATATATTAAAATTTGGTACACAGATAGTATCTGATTCTAACGTGGATTCAAATCTATTATGGTCACATTGAATACCTTGCTCTTATGACATTTGTCTTCAATGCCTCCGATGGCCTTTATAATGACAGTATAAAAATTTGATTTAATACATTCAAAACGTGTGAAGTTGACTTATAGTCCGGGATACATCGCCCATTTTTGCAAGTGATTACTATCAAGCTAATTTTTCGTGAGTAGCTTTATTTTGATGAGATGCCCAATAATTTCATGTATGAAACTCTCGATTGTGGTAGCTACCAGAGGAAACAAGGATAAAATATTTTGATTTGATGGTTCTCAAATATTAATTACTAACTGAATGTTTTTTTTTGTTCAATCTCAAGATAATTATCTAAATTATTCGAAAAAATATTTGTCCTACAAAATCTATGGTTTGATCAAAGAGTCCCCCTTTCCAATGTGTATCGATAACGAAGTCATCATAAATGATTACTAACAAGCTGATTTTTTTATTTTCACTTATTTAATACTTATATAATTCAACAGACATATTGTCCTACAAATTGCGTAATAAATATTTGAGAACCGTCAAATAAAAAATTTTTATCCTTGTTACCTCTGTAAGCTACCACAATCGAGAGTTTCGTACATGAAATTATTGGGCATCTCATCAAAATAAAGCTACTCACGAAAAATTAGCTTGATAGTAATCACTTGCAAAAATGGGCGATGTATCCCGGACTATTATGAGTAAGCGATGAGATTTGTTTATTAACCGACGTTACTAAAATGTGGGAACGTTCTAAATAAGTAGTTATTTTTGTTTGAATAATATTCTATTGTGTTTTAGTCGCCAATCGGTTTAAATTTAAAGCTATGTGTTAAATGTTTGAAAACTTCAGCTATTATTGCTCGCCTCAACGCGAAGCGGGTGTGTTCTGCTCTCGAAAAACCGCGTTATGTCCATTGGTTATGTCATTTTTTTTTTAATTTATAGCCATCAGACATTAAATTATATAAATTAGTGTAATAAAACAATTTGAATATGAAATTACATAAATCTTTATTCTAGCCTGTCGACAGCAAGATATGTTTTTTTTTTGAGATTCTGAAATAATGGATCCAGAATTTTAATCTGGTTTAGAATCTAGTTTACAACTAGGTAGTACAATTTTTTTAATTAAACATAAAAAAATCTGCTCATGAAAATTTAAACATACAAATGGGCAACTAATCTTGTTTCACTTTTAATAAAGAATTTCTTATGACAATTTAATTAAGATAACAAATAATTTTAAATAATATAAATGGACGTTTACATTCATGTGAAGTAATTTTCACACAACAAAAGCTTAGCTAATTTTAGTAATAGCCAATGATTCTTGTTTTGTGCTCTTGAATAGATTCTATTGTACAAGAAACTTGATATTTTTAACCATTTACACGCTTCGTTCACAGATAAAGAGTTCACAAGTTCAATCCCACGAAATGAAAAGGGGTATTATAATTTTTATGGGATAAATATCGGGTATCAATTTGAATAATAGTGAATACTAGACCCTAGGAAATAGATTGTATTTCAAAGAAGGAGATGTTTTATAATTATTTAAATATGATTCATTGTAAGTATGTCATCTTCGGTTTGTATTAAATTATTAGGTAGTTACAGGATAATATAATAATGCCTTGTGACAACCGTATTACAATCTTTATAAGCCATTTTTGTGTTCCATACAAAATTTTATTAATGTTTTAAACGAGATGGTTTTAGAAGAGATTAAGTATAGGTAAGATGTGAGAAAATTAAGGAGAAAATAAGCTCTTTTTTTATTGTTATAACTCACTAGCATTCCGCCCGCGGCTTCGCCCGCTCTGTCTAAAACCTAATAAATTATAATATACTAAAACCTTCCTCTTGAATCACTCTATCTTATGTTGTGTTAAATAATTATGAATAAAATAATAGGTTAATAAAACAAGACTTATTTGTCATGTGCTACAAATAAAAACAGCGCAATGCTTGTGCTATCATTTTTATGTAATTGAATACACTCGTATAATATTTTATTTGCTGATTATCGTAATCATATCTGATATGCTTCCCGATGGTTTACAAACCGTATATTTATTTTGTATTTATGCTGATTAAATACGGACAAACCACTTGATTTTTCCCGTTTACTACATGTTTACTTGTTAAGTATCGTATAGGATGAGGAAATAAGTTTTCCTGTCCGGAATAGATAAATGCCAATTCAAGCAGAAAAATGATAATATATAATGATGTATTTATTTATTGTTCTAGGTTCTGCTAACGGTATGTTCTCTATACCATGTTGGAAGCAAAAACTGGAATATTAGGACATCTATGCAGAGGGAGCAAAAATGTGTTGATGATGACGATGTTGAAGTTAAAATGGTTACATATAATAATTGAAAGAAAATTGAAACATAATAAAAATGAGTGCAGCTTTTCTTATATTTGATGTTGATTTTTTTTAATAGTTTTTTTTCACCAAGTTCACATATTATTCAATTCTGTATTTCGTATTATTTACCTGTGCTAATTTTATGGATGTGATTGCTTATAAGTTGGTGTGTCTGTCACATTTTTTTCTGTGTAGCGAAATCATAAAAAAACACAAGATGAGAAATATGAAACGGTTTGTATGGTTTTGCATCAATCTTATTCCAAATTGAATGTACTCAATTCCAGTAGAAACTGTAACCATATGGAATATTATGTTATTTATGTATAGATTGTATCCTAGGCCAGTCATTTCTCACGATACGCCTCACTGAGCTAGCTATAACTAGGTTTTATTGGGTTCAGACAAATAACGGACACACATTAACTTTTACCGAATGAATGATCTACAGTTTAATATACCTAGCATAAAATCTGTTTTGTATTATATTTTGTATCTATATATTATTTTAATGTTATTTTATTTATTTATCTTTATCTTTATTTATGTTTCTGTAATAAACATGAAACATTATTTCGTCATGTTTTTAGATTTTAGTTATTAGTGGAATTATTGTTAATGATTTATGATCACGCAACTAATTTTCTCTTTGCAAAAATTCAAATAAAAAAAAAACAACAAATAAGGTTTTAGGAAAGCTTGGTCCATATTTCGTATGTGGGTCATTGTCAAATTTTGCGCAGGTAAACGTAACTGCAGATTTCAAAAATGTGAAAAAGAAAATATTTTAAAATTGAACTTTTCTTTATGCCTGTGCCTGTTAAAACAACTGAAGTAGGGTTAATTTAAGTTGGCCGCGATGTTTAGCTAATAATTTAAGATTTATTTCAGATTTAGTGCGTCAGGGTGGTGAAAAAATACAACTCTGTTATCATTACACTTTACCTTTTATCATTAAATTAAATAAGCCAGTCGCACATATTTTGGCTTTTATATTAATTACAGTCTTATATCTTATAATCACCATTAGAAGCACAAGCTTTTTTTAAGTTTTACAGTAAATTCATTTAAAATTTTAGTCAACTCGGTTACTTTATGAATAATAACAAACCTTAAATTCTACACAACTCCATGAAATATCTATAAATTAACAGCTAATTACAACATATAACCGCTTTATTAACTGACAAATTAACCTATTGTAATATAGCAGTATTATATTGAATAGCTTTTCCTAAATTTCGTAAATATGTTCTTTAATCTTCGGGACACGAAAGTAACAGAGTTGTAACACAGTAACTTAGTTGTTCTTTTTTTACTATAAGTGAATAAATTGCATACTTTTGATATGTCGTCACGTTCGAAAAGATTGATTTTAGTTCTTAAAACATTTTTCTTACATGTGGGCTGATATTTTTCATATGAAACTTTGATCCACAGCAAGACACTCTTGTATAATTTTGTATTTCCTGCCTAGAGAATTTAACGGCCTTCTTGTCAAATATTTTATCAATAGCATACTTTTCCTTCCGATTCTTAACTTTTTCATGGCGTTTTTTAATAGCATTTACTGGATTTACTGGATTGCCGTCCGTATTTTTAGACTTCTTTCGTTTTTCTCTGTTGCATTGTTTTTAATACGTCTCGTATCTCTTGTTAACTGTTTGTAATTGTTACTTCAATTTTATATAATCTGTAAATAACTGCGATATGTTTCTCTTAACTTGCTTGCTGCTCAGCTAGCGTGAGAAGCATTTTAAGGGCGTTAATAACGGCAGAATATCCTGTAACAATATCTTCAAGGTAACATTTAATTATATATGATTTATTTACATATAACAACTCAAAATTACTTTAGGAAACCGATTATTAAGAAAAAAAAATATTACAAATATAAAATTTCAAACAAAAGTTAAAGAATACATGCTTACTCGACTCTGTTACCATGAGCTAAGTAACAGAATGATGATAGCAGAGTTGTAAATTTTACATTCTAAAATACATAAATCATAGAATAATGCATTTAGTTATTTTTTTATTTCAAATTGAGCATAATTACCCCATAAACAACAAATTGAACGTAAAATAATAGAAAAAAACGGTTTTACTTACGTTAATAGGTAGGTAACAATGTTGATGCGGAATAAAAACACGCGGCACGTTCAACGCCACGCGGTCGACTGAAATTCAGTGTACCCCTCCCCCCGACCTAACGAACGACCACAATGGCTGCAGAAACCTCGCTCAAGCTAATAGAAAGTCGAAAACAGCGTCACCTCTATTTTGAGTAATGATTTATTTAGTAACATAGTAGAGCACACGATTCCAAACACTACGTGGGACAAAGTTAAAAAATTTTTTATAAAATAAATTTTAGCACTGATCGGTTTTAAAATCTACTCTTAGAAATATTTACAATATTCTGTTTATAGCAATATTTTAATTGATGTGGGTTGGTATATTGGAAATTGTAGTTATTTTATATTTTCTGTAACGAAGTGCTACTTGGGACAGGTCAAATTTGTATGGAAAACCCTTCTGTTACCAGAAAAAACCACAATGTTACTTTAAAAAATAAAATAAAAAATGAAAAATAGGCCTTTATTTTATTAATATAAGTATGTTTAGTAATGCGATTAAGTTTGTATTTGCTGTATAGTTTTTAGTGACAGTTAACTTTTTAATGGTATAGAAGTAAAAAAGTTTTGAGGGACAAGTTAACCTGCGCAAAATTTGACAATGACCCATCTACAATATGCTTGTCTTCATCTAAAATATTATAAATGATGTAATAATTGAAGAAGCTTATGAAATTTTAAATACAGTCAACAAATAATTTCATGCATGCACGACTCATTAACATTTAAAAATTTAAGTTTAACCATTCATTAATCTAATAAAATTTTATAATAATTGTAAGTTTAATCTAAGTTTATTATGCGGCTATTTCGAACATCGCATCGCAAACTTTCACAGCGCCATCTAGTTTACGCCATCAAAACAATCTATGCAGTCTGTCAAAGCGCAGTTTAAGGAACCGGTAATTGTGAGAACCAACCACTAAACTGGTTATCATTGCAAGGACGCTGAGGTTAGTGACACTGGTTGCGTGCCAAAACACTTGAACACTATTGATATTATAATCGACGATGGTTAATCACCGATTGGCCGTGCGTTTCGGTTGCAAAAAGCGTGTATCATCGTTTTATTGTCAATGTTTCGGATAATTGGCGGCGTGAAGGTCGTTAATGTTGAAGGTTGCTAATCTCGTGGAAATAGAACCTATAGATGTATCGATGTAGCTAAGCCATTATTATTTGTTAAGCTAGAAAGACTAATCACTTGAAGCTTTACGCAAACATAGATGGAAGTTATTCAATAGTAAGATTAGAGCTTGATAATATTAATGGAATTGGAGCGCACTGATGTTTGCGAACACTGTGTGTGCTTTTCACAGTGCTTTCATATCTCTTCTGTGACGTTGGATACCTACTCTATTTCTAATGCCTTCTAATTCATCATTCATGTCTTCTAATTTAAATACATTTTAGGTACATATATAAGATAATGTATGTCTTATTTGTACTATACTAGCACAAGCTCTCTCTAAATAATTAATTCTACCTATGAGAATTTGTAAGTTCAAACACAAAAAAAAATGTTTCCATCGTTGTACCTTCTTAACTGTTACTCAATGCATGCATTATGACTTATGGGTAAACCTAACATAAAGTGAATGTAATCGTGAACTTAGTATTTTGAATACAACACCAATCATCTCATAAAAACCATGTAACTACCACGTAAACCCATTGTTTACACAGAACACAAAACATCAACTTAATGTGTAATTAACGGTTCCGAATGTTTTTACAAAGCTCATTCATTCGTATGTTTGGTCATTTTGTAAATAGCGCCATCTATCCGCAGCTGTTGGAACCGCTAATGTTTTGGTTACGACCGGCCACACAAGCGGTATATAACCTTAAGAACCTTGCGCGTTACGCCATCTAGTGTCAATATTTTTTAAAGTTTATTAGGTAATTATTAATTAATAAAATATATAAAAAAAATATGAATTACCTTTGCGTAGTCCACCGGGGACGCATTCACTGGACTCGTGAAAAGGCCCTCACTGAAACAAAAAATATTACTATAATTCTAATAACAAGTAAAAAAGTCACATAACAATTCAAAAAGTAACCACATTTTTTTTAAATATTCGTAAGCAGTAAGTAGTACCTAAGTGTACATCTACATTATTTGGTATTTAATATTTTTGTATTTTTAGTTCAATATTTTTTTTAATCTGAAGCAAAATGAGACAAATTGTTTAGCATAATAAAACAAGCCTGCTTTCTTGATAAAACTTATTGCAAACGGAAAATGAGCAAAAAGGATTGAATTTTAATCATCAGTCGTCCATTTTCTATATTTTCATATGCTAGAAATAACGCATGCCATCAAAGATTTAATTACAATACGTAATTGGCACGGACACCTGTTAACTTCATAGACATAGACCCATTAATCCAGATATCGATAAATCAACGTCAGATTCGCTCGAATGAACCGATTATACCGATTATTAAGCAAAACATCGGCTCGGAAAGATAGTTATAAAAACGCGTCTCTAGACTATACTAGAGCAATACAATTTTCTTCACTAATTACGTACGTATGGAAAAACGGAACTGAATATCAGATAAATGTGTCTATGCATTGGTTTATTGTTGTTTACCTATTTTTGATTGCATCTAGGTGACTGTCTTAAAATGTAATGTAACAGGTAGATAGCTAATGTTTTTTTTTTTTAATATTTCATTGAGAATAATGATGTACCTACATAATGGATTATCATGATTCACTTTTAGCATTTGTAGGGTTCGTTATGGCCACTAATTCCACTAACTGATTATGCGGAGCTGTAAAACTTTGTTTGCATGCCAGTGTAACTGGCGAATGTGCTGTACTTTCCTTATAATGTAATAACAGCTTGTAAACAACATTTAAGCAAATAAAGATTTATTTATTTATTTAACTGATCCTGCCAACACATTTTTAAAGGACCGCCAAAAGAACCTAAGCATAAATATTAAATTCTTGTCTAAATTTGCACAAGCATAGTTATTTAAAATTAACCCGCTACAGCTAATATATTTACTCTCTTCGCTAATCGCTTACGCCTAATAGCACCTTTCTATCTTGGTCTATTTTAATATCAAAATTGCATTAAATGGAGTATTAAATTAATTAACAGATAATCATCTAACCAATATATCTAGATTTATCTACAAGCTAATGTTACACGCATCATTTCGTACCACTTGCTTGGTTTTATCAGATCAATGTAATTAGTGTGCTATTTGTTGCGCTTTAATAAACACACATATAGTAAAGTTCCTATATTCATAGATTTTTATAATAAATAAGTACTTAGTAAAGATTTATAGAAGTATAGAGTAAAGTTTACTTTTACATAATAGAGGGAAACTAAATAATATGTTTTTCACTCAGAATACATATTGTATAACGTCAGATTATAGGTATATAATATGTATTCTGGTTTTTCACTAAAGACAGCGCAGCAATGTTAGGGGATGAAGTTAGGGGGTCTTTAGACCGCCTTTATTAGTTTAGAATGTCCCGCATAAAACACAGGTTATAGACAGTGCCCAGTGGACAATAAAGAAGCATAGGTACAGTAATAGCATATTTTTCCAATTACCATTATTTCTAGTTAAAAAGCTCTACAATAACAGATGAGTACAATGATACAGAAAAATCTTAACATTATTATATCATAACGTTATTACACTGTAGAAGAAATCTTTTCAATAACAAATATCTCTAGCTATTAATAATGATACAAAAATTTAGTACAAAAGTAATGTCAATAAGTTCATATGGCGAGTGACACAATTATGACTCGTTCGGAAATATTTCAAGAATGTAACACGCCGGAAAAATGTGTGTCGTTCCGCTTGTGTCGTTTCCTTAAATGTCACGCAACATCGGTAATCGGAGTGAGTGACTATTCATATATCTGTATTATAATAATACATACTACTTAGGTACAGTTGTGGCCTGGTTTAATAAAATAGTCTGGCCCGTGTGGCAGAGAAGAATACGTTGACTAGCTTTTGCTGTAATACGTATTGAGAGCTTCCGTTGAGGTCTTGATTATTGCAGTATTATACATCTAGTCTCTAGATATTAATGATTTTTTTCATCATTTAAGTAATAATTCCAAAACAAAACAGTACCGATCAAACAAATTTTAAGCCCGAAAAATTGTATTGTATCAAGTATTTACTTTCCTACTTCTAATTCATTGCCGCAAATTCGCTATTAGTGCGTTCACCAACCAGTAACATCATAATTAAGATAAATATTTCAAATACGTATGAATATTCATCAATTCCCCGTCCACTACATTAACTTGATGGAATGTATATAAAAAACAAGGAATTGTCCGTTTGTTGCGTGAAAAACGTATGTAAAAATGTCAATTTCATTACATCGTTGTATTGCATCATAATGAATATGCAAGAGATCAATGAACCGATTACTGGGCCATATGCCTTGTAAAAAAACTTTTTATAGACTTGTCACGCACTTGTCTAGAAATCCAGATATTAAAATGACTTCCCGAAACGTTACCGCGATTTGATCTCCAGGGTAGACGCCTGTTTATACCTATCATGAAATAGGTATATGTAATGCCCATGGTTCTTAGTTCTTACTTCTTTGTTTACCTATGTGTGAGCTCAATTAGGGTTTACTAATAAATAAAGCCGACCTACTAAATAATCATAGATATTCTGTGAAAACTAAAATAGAACCTATACATACATCTGTAACTATGGAAAAAGATAATGATGATATTGTTGTTGTGTTAGTTGGAGCTTTAAATGAATTCTATTTATAGCCTAAATCATTGAAGTTACTAGCTAGTTATATCAATACTTTAGTCGAAGTAGCGCGGGCGTAAGTATATTTCTCAATATATTGAATAATTTAACTAAATATTATATTGTACGCATCTTATTGAATATTCCCGCAAACGTTTTGCAATATAGTCAGTTTATTGAAGTTTATAAAGTATCCAATATTTATCCCCAACTAAACATAATACGATACAGAAGTAAATAGGATTCTCGCCGCTTCGAGTTGTAATAAAAACCGATGGGAAACCGCAAAACAGTGCGCCTGCGCACCCTACACTATATATGTAAATATAAGTACATTTATAAACAAGTTAAATCTTTATTATTTTGTTTGTTGTAAATGTATGTAGGAATCCTTAGCAAGATTTTATTTAATAAATTTAAAATGCAATTGTAAGGAAAAATATCACCGAATGTTTGCAGTTTCTCTTAAAAGACAGTTAGATATGTACTATTTATTTATTTATTTATTTGGCACACCAACAATAAATACATTTGGCATTCTTACAATAAACATTATAAATTCATTAATAATATGCATTTATCAATAACAGGTGTACACAGCATTCACAACAGTTCTCGAAATTAACTACTACAATTAAGTAATGTACATTGTACATATTCTTTTCTATTCTTAATGAAAGATAACCTTTTTATTATCTTGATACTGAATACAGATAAGTTAACATAATGAAGACATAAAGTCAATAATATAATTTAAAACAGCTTATTTGATTTTAATCTTTTAAAGCTTAAATGAAATTATGTAAAAGGAAATCTGTACTAAAATAAAATTAACATTTCAGTAATATATTTTAAATTTTAATTGAATTAAAAATAATAACCTATGTATTTTAAAGTAAGTATAATTGTGTGCAAAGTTAAATGGAATTATGAAGGTTCATCTTTCAAGAGCATCTCGTTTCAAATTCTGTTGTATTTGCAAATCATAGTTGGCAATCTATTTGATATTGTGTGATATTGTGATGTATGAATATTAATAATTTAGATTTCGTCGTGATATACAAATATTTTTAATTCACATTTGAAAACTTTTAAAATCCTACGAATAGTACTTTTATCTAAACCCGAAGAGAATCCAATAAAACAAAGAATTTAGTAACACATAGTCAATCAGAATTATAAAGATTGAGATTGATAAGTATAAACTTGAAAATTACTATACTGCTTAGTGCTCACAACTCAATTCATCATTAATAGGTATTATGTTCTCTAGAATTCTTTCTTAATTCCGCGACCATTGAGGGAGCGGTTCGAACCGAATTTGCTCTATTTTCTCTCCACAGGAAAAAGTGTGAAAATGCGCTAAGAATAAATAAAGACCTTCCCTTTAAACAGACACATATGAACGTAGTCTTTAATAAAAGATTGGACAAATATTATTAATTTTACTAGACATATAACAACTACTACACATACAGCAAAAACTACCAACAAAAGCCTACTATGAATACTAGCTATACTCATGTCACAGACACTTCGTCCAGTCTATCCATAATATGAGTAGTGGTTACAAGCGATCATCGGATATGGTATAACTAGATGCAACTGGTTTGCAAGAAGATCCTCTGCCCGGGAAATAACGGTGTACGACTATTTACATCTAGGGTTTAGGGTTGTCACATCAAAAGAAAAAAAAAGTGTGATAAATCTAGGTGGTATGTTCAATGATGTTGCCTAAGTGTTAATAACTATGAATGTTTATACTTCAATCAGAATCGTGAAGGATTGGCATTGATTAAAACGAGATAAAAATAAGATTAATTAATAAGAATTTGAAATTAACAATTCAAGTGAATGAAAAGCAGGTAATTTTTAAATTTAACAATGAAACTCTATATGATACATTATAAATGATTATGAAATCATTTCTATTATACTGCATTCGGATTCCTTTAGTCTTATAGTCCAGTTATATTTCAATTTAGATTTTAAGAAAGATTCATTACAAAACTCTACACATAACACTCGTACAGTTTTCTTTGTTTAAAACAGTAAAAAGGTAAAAAAAAGCACTCAGTTTAGATAATTCAAAGTGTTGCCAGCCCTATGATTAATAATTTACGACCGTGAACACATTTTACCGTGTGATTGAATATGGACTCTCTCACGTTTTAGTTCGAATCGTGATTTTTGCACAGAAATTATATTTTAATACTTCGTTTAGGAATAAAAAATTTCTGTACCTACATGGAATGACCATACATGCTTGGAAGCGTTCAAGATTTTTTTACAATATTTTGAAAGAGTCAGGTAGATTAAAACAGAACTAAAATAAGTACATATTATAGTAGTAGAAGTATATATTTTCGTTCGTAGTGTGTATTTCAATATGTGTGTTCGTAGTGTGAAATATACGAAATAAAAAAAAATAGTTACGTATAAAAAATTGGTGATTATTGTGAAGCTCGAATCACGACATTTTTACGAACATTGAAATATATCCACATAATAAAATCAATTAATAAAAACTAAACGGAATTCGTATGTTGAACAAAAAGCTACGAGATAAAGCTTCGTCCACACAGGGCTATCTTCATGCCCATATGAGCTGAAATCTATGTAGGACTAATTTTTACAAATAATGATAAAGCACATACAGGATATTAGATTCAAAATATAATAATTTATGTATATTTATTCATTAACTAGCGGTCCGCCCCGGCTTCGCCCGTGGTACAAATTTACGTTTTCTCTACATAAGAACCATTCTCGTACTTCAAGGAATATAATAAAAAAAGAATTATCGAAATCGGTTCAGCCGTTCACACGTGATGCCGTGACAACGCGAAACGGGTGCGGACCCGCCGCCTTTTTATAGCTCCCGCCGCGAAGCGCGTTGAACGCGGCAACTGATACATAAAAATAATCCTTATGGCTGCATGATCCTGTATTCACGCGCGATGACTTATAGCGTATTTCATGTATAACTTTGGTGTTTCTACACTGATTTACATGATTCTTTTTTTATTGAATAGGTAATAATATTAACTTTTTTTAATTAGGGATGAGTGAGAGTGTTGTAAACGTAAGAGTAGACAGATATAATCAGAAAGCTCCCAATTGCTAAGCTATTGAAGTTTCACGTGTTATTGTGAGTCAATTTTAAAAGATAAACATATGCTGTCTATGAATTTATTTTTATATAATAATAATAATTTAAGAACATTTGTGTCGTACATGATTTCTATGTAGCTTTAACCATTAAGGCTGCACACGCGACGGAAGCTTAAAAAATGGAGTAACTTCTCCCGTTTTCCCAATATTTCCCTTCACTGCTCTGCTCATATTGATCGTAGCGTAATAAAAAGTATACTATAACCTGCCCAGGAGTATGAAGAATAATTGTGCCAAATTTCGTTAAAATCCGTCGTGTAGTTTTTGTTTCTATAACGAATATACAGACAGACAGACAGACAGACAGACAGACAGACAGACAGACAGACAAAAATTTTACTGATTGCATTTTTGGCATCAGTAGCGATCCCTTATCACCCCTTCATAGTTTTTTTTTAAATATATTTTATGTACAGAATTGGCCTCTCTACAGATTTATTATAAGTATAGATATAATTTAATTCATTCATTCATAACATGAAACTCAAAAGCTCTACGGGATAATATATTTATTATGCAGAATACAATAATTTTAAACGTTATTTTATTGGACTCTACATATTTTTTTGTGAAATACTGCAGTGCCAGTTACTGTGCAGACAGCAGATTTAAACTGAAATTTTAACTATAAAAGCACCTATAACTTAGATAAATTATTCTTATATTGGCTCTACCTTGATCCCTACGACGTTTTAGCTACCATACAATAAAGTGATCTTCTCTCATATCTAACACAGACCAAAATATAACAAAATTGTAATATTTAGCGTTATTAAGTTAGTCTTAAGTTCAATGGCAGCGGTTACTTAACAAGCATGTTCTTACTTCCGGCGTGCCGGTCAACAAACTTAATTGTTTATAATATTATATTTTATAGTTTGACGAGACCCATGGGTAAAACTAAAAAACCGGAAACTAACCTTCATATAATATTATAGTCAGTGACGTCAAAAAATAGTTAATCGCATATCAGTCATTAGTAGTAGTGTATGATTTAACAAGCTTTTGCCTCAAATTGGCATTAAGAAAAAAATAGTTTTTTTTTTTATGTCAGAGCAAGCAAAGGGGCAGGTGGGCCACCTGATGGTAAGTGGTCACCACCGCCCATAAACACTTGCAACACTAGAAGTGTTGCAGGTGCTTTGCCGGCCTTTTATGGACAAATAAGCTCTTTCTTTCTCTTTCTTCTTTCTTCTATTTCTTAGTAATTAAATATATTTGTTTGTAACTATTAGCTTTTAGATTAAACCTAGATATACATAACCTTAATATAAAAGTCATATAATTGCATAAGCTGTATAAAATAATTCCTATATCAAAGACTCTACATGACCGTTTAGCTTAACTTTTTTGTATGCTTATTTTCTCACACCCTTCATTTCGTGGATTAGCGACACATGTACAATTATAGCGAGCAAGCAAAAATCTAGGTTCAGGCGCAATATAGCTCTATTTTTCAATTGATTGATATTACGGTATCGATAAACATTTGTAATTACAAGTACAAAAACCGGTTAAGCGACGCATACATTAGAAGCAATGCATCAATAATTAGTACGCATCCTTCAACCCAACAATGGATAAAAGATGTTCACAGCCCGCATCTCATTTCGCCGCACATTGTACTCGTACCTAAATAGGTAGGTACTTAACAAAACGCATACAAATGAAACACTTAACACACGCACGCTAACTTACCTGTTCACTTTAAACAGAAGTCCCACTGGGGTCATCGCAGTTTGTTCGAAAAATTCTATCTTCACCACACTAAATTCCGAAAAATATGGAACGCACTATAATATGTCTCTTGTTCCAAAATTGGATCCCACTGTCTCCAATTGGTCCAAAATGGAACACTATGTTCCCAATTTGAATGTCAAAATGGAACGCACTAAATTCGAATTGGAAATTCGATTTTCGATAATTCGAATTGAATAATTCGTTATATTAAAATTCGAAATTGAAATGAATCGATTATTTGAGAGATGTCAGTTGATCGATAGCGCGTGTTGGCCGGGCGACGGTCGCGAGAGTTCTGTGGTAAGGTAACAAACAATGGCAGTGTTTGAGCAATTACTTCGATGTGACAACAGGGAACAGGTGCTACTGAACCCCCGCATTGTTCATTCATGGCGTTATGATATCTTCACTTGATCTTTCGGGGAATTGATTAACCAAAAACATATGGCTACGAATATTTTTAATTGGAATTAAGGTTTTATTTTTATGGAATTTGGCTTTGTCTGTTTGTTTGTATCACAAACAGCAAGAAAGAAAAAAGGCTTTGCTAAAGAATTTCATATCATTTTATAGAGCAGCCAGTAAAAACGAAAAAGCTCCTGTCTCAAGCACTTTGCAATTTTGTCTCTACATCTTATAAACATTAACTATACATTATTGTATTAATTGATGATAATAAATTCAAACCTATGCTACCTTAAATTACTTTTGTACATATTATAAAGATAATTTATCAGATTTCGGATGTCAATAATAGTTCGGCTCTACGTGTATTTGTAAATTTCCTTCACCAGCACAAACATACTTTATTTATGAGCGGTATTTGATATTTTTTTATGAAGTTTCCTAATATAAGTCAAGGCAAAAAGAGTGAACTCAATTATTAACCTGCTGCTGCTGGTGGGCCAGCTAAAATTTAATCTATTTTTTAACAAGGGTTCGGATAATAAGTTATGCACCGCTCCTTCATGCGTCTGTAGAGCCTGCCAAAATTTAAACCTTTTAAATGGTATTAATTAACAGAGTGAGTGTAAGTAATTTTTTACCCAATAGCGGACAGGCAAGAGGCCCTTCTTATTGTTATTTTTATTACGTAGGAACCTTACTTCCGCCACGCGTCCACAGGATGTGGTATCTCACCAATATCTTAATAATACGGCATATTTCTTAATGCCATATAAATAAGGCATTTTATCGCAAAGCAAAGTATAAAAAACTACTATCGTAAAGTTACTAAAGTTCATCATTTGAAAATAAGACTTAATTAATGGTAATAAGGTATTGATTGTATTACATTTTGCATTGTGGTTGCCGACTTGTCGCCAAGTGGTATATTGTTTCCGCTAAAGTAATTGGAGGATAAAACAATAGCGCCATATGCCTATATTTGATACAAATTAAATTCATAGGTATGTATTACAATTGTATGCTAAATTCCTCGGGCTTAGGACAAGTTTCAAAGCATTTAGCAGTCAGAAACATGTAACGAGACGAGATAGAGTATAAATGTTAATAGAAAAAAAAATTGAAAACTTATTCTATCTTTAAATGTTAAGTAACAAAACTGGTTTCATCTGATATTTAAAAAACATTTATACAATTTACTATTGTTGTTTTATACATAAGTCTTGCACACAGTGCCCTCGGACGGAATCTACTGGACAGTGAAACGAGTGGGATATCAAAAACCATAATAAACTACACCGAGCTTTCATATTCAAAAAGTTTATGCGTTACGAACGTTTCACTACTGGAGCATACGTACACATCAGGGAAAAAACTATTTGCAGCATTTATTGTCTAAAAAACATATTACAACAATTGCAACACAAAATTGTTATCCTCGAAAAGTTCTTGCACGGTTTAAGCACTAATAATCAACCGCATTGCTGCCTTTATTTAATATATAGGGACTGTTAACTTGTACAATCCGCCATAACATAGGCTAAATGACCGTTCAATCACTCACAATCCTGACTCTTGAGGCCACCTGTCCCTACTTCACAGCATTTTTACGCCAGTCTAACTCGTCCCACTGTTTATAGGCAAAAATTCATTAAAACTGCCCTTATGGGAATCGAGGAATGTCAATTGCATATTGTTGAAATGATTAAAAATGCTACTTCTTGTGCGTCGTGTTTCGCTTTAATGAATCAACAAAAGATTCTTAATGCACAATTATCTCGTTTATAACGTTTTGGATGAATCCTTATTGAGGTTAATAGCCAACCCATGTTAAAAATAAATAGTTAAAGAGTATCACTACATAGTCTAAAACAAAGTCGCTTTCTCTGTCCCTATGTCCCTTTGTGTGCTTAAATCTTTAAAACTACGCAACGGATTTTGATGCGGTTTTTTTAATAGATAGAGTGATTCAAGAGGAAGGATTTAGTATATAATTTATTAGGTTTTAGACAAAGCGGGCGAAGCCGCGGGCGGTAAGCTAGTATGTTATAATTTAGTAGTATTCTTGTAAGTAGTAAATGCTATATGCACACCGACAATTTCATTATTAACAGAAGCAAAGAATTAAAATAATATATCTTATTATTTATTAATCTCAAATTTCCATATTCCATCCACTTTCACTTTCCATGTAGAGCACTAGGAATATCTCGTATTTTCATACTTGAATCGATGAATTTCAATTGAAAACTTTTTACGATAACATCTAGCACGGTCTAATCTTATATCTATTATCTATTATACTAATCTTGTCTATCCATTTGGTCAACCAAAGCTCTAATTAAAGAACAATCTTTTCTTTATTAAAGAACTATAAATAATCAATAGGTAATCATTACCACCCAATCTGCAAGGGAAGTGATACAGCTAAAATTCGCTGTTCTATGTTTATTTTTTCCACCGCCCCGTTACTGGGTGATTGTCCTCTGTTTGTTATCGTTGGTACGCGGGTTCGATTCCTGTTTGCATTCCATTTACGCTCGTAAACTTGGAACAATGGCGCTGTTGAACTAAACGCAATCAAGTATTTCCTCAATTTTATGTACAAAATTCTATTGTCTTAATAAATAAATCTTACCGATTTTATTGCGGTTCAAGTGTCGGTTAATGTCTGAATAATTTTATTTACGACACGTCCAGTTCCTTGAAGTTATGGTTCGACTTGTACTCTCTAGATATTTGATTGAAATGTATAAGTTATGTCGTGTTGTTATATTCTGATAGGGTGCTTTTCCACCAATAATGTGCGAGGGAATGTGTCTCGCGAGGATGTCTGCTGAGAGCTGTGCTGAGCGAGGCCAGGTAAATGAAGCGATACTATTGGTTCTTTAAAATACATTCCTCGCTACACATCCTCGCACATCTCTGGTGGAAACGCAGCCTAAGTATTGCAAATATGTCAAAACTCAAAACAGAATGCTAATATTTGAAACCCGATAAAAACACTTATTTCATCTTAAAATACACTTATCTACTAGCAAAATCAACTTCTTGAAAGTCAAGAACCTTTCATAAAAATGCATTTTACTACAAACTCATTAACAATCTTATCACGATCTATATACCGTGTTAGCATAGTCTTTGACCTCCGCATGTGCAATGTAGGCATTTTTTCATACGGTTCGAAACACGGGCAAACAATGGCATAGTGCTATTTCTCACAATCTTGTCACAATGTTCATCACAGTTAGTAACGGTACTGATTAACAAGCGATGATGATACTCAGGCAATTTTAACTGAGTATGTACTATAGTGTTTGATATACCCTTATGCGAAAATTACGAAGGTGTTAATCTCAATGAAAATTAAGCTAGACTCGAAGTTGGCGCTAAAATTGCTTTTCGATTTTAAGAACTATTATTCCGTGTTTGTTTATGGAAACGTGGTCCGTGAGCCGAGACATACCAAAACACATACACAAACGCGAACAATATTTACTCAAAAATATTTTTGAAATAACATTTTTTGGTCATCTTAATAGGTACCTACATATTTTACCACTGGCACAACCACCAGTACCAAAAGCAGTTACAAAAAAGAGTCGGCAAGAAACTTTAGTTACACATCTTTATTCTAGACCCCTTTTCTTGATAAAACGAATTTTACGTGCCGTCAAGATTAATGAAATAAATCAGTCTGATCCCAGTTTTGACATTTAAATGTACAAAGATAAAAATCCACGGATCGTCCAAGCAAAGGAACCGCTCTTGATAACCGGATATCCGCTATGATTCCAGGTATCGTTTAGACAATTTATAACCTTAATTATACACAATTAAACAGGACATTTTAATTGTAATGGCTACTGAGCAGAATAAATTGTATGGATTCCAAACCTGAAATTACATTTGGGTAATAAATTTTGGAGATGATCGTGCTTTGATCAGCCAATTTTTTGTTTTAAATAAACAATATTGTGATAAATAGCATGGGTGTGGAAGGGTACTCGTATTACTAAGCATTTAACTAATGAATTATAAAGAACATATTCAACTAAAATTAACGCAAAAAAAAAACTTTTTAGAAAGATTACAAAAATGTAAGTAACATTTTTGTAATCTTTCTAAAAAGTTCAAAATCTATTGCATTTCCCCTGCTATGTTCTCTCCATATTAAAACGTAGGTACAACGCAATAATTTGAACGTAAAGAAGGGCATTATAACTGCATAGCTTGGGAAAACTAACTACAGTATATGAAGCCTATGTTTTGTGTCGTCCGTCCATAATATTATAGGCTCATATCATCTGCATATGTAGTTATTACATGAAGTAGTTTGTTGCTAATATTTGTCCTACAATTTGTTTGCTAACAGAGCGTAACTTTCACATGATATTTCTGGATATATTTTAGTTAATATTACTTCTAAAATACAGATTGGACTATTTAAAAAATATTATGAGAATGTTTAGTGTACAAAGATTGTACATTATTGAGTTACTGACTTGGTTTTCAAGGGCTTTTTTATCCGCGTTAGATAAGTACGTTACATTAACTTTGTCACAAGACAACCATTTTTGATAATAATGTCTTACGGTTAAGTTTAATTTTCATTTCAAATTTTTATTTTCCAAAGTAGCTTAGATTAGAAATTTATATGTTTTCTAAATAAGTCGTTCGTTTGAAAGCGGAAATGCGGAAAATACTTAATTTTCACAGAAACTTTGAGATTATGTGTGGGTTATAATTTCCTATTAAAGAGCTATTAATAATATGGAAAACATAACTAAACGCAGAAAATTTAAATAAACATTCGAGGAATGTTCTTAAACACCGACAATTTCGCATCTTTAACACCTGCCGCCAAGTTTTCATGCATCTTTTCGAAAATTCCTTTTACAATTCTTTACACAAAGAAACGTGGGAATTCATTACAATACAAAGAACGTCAGATAATACGCGGCTGCTAAGTGCAAATTATGGAAAATTATAAGCGTGTCATGATAAATTACAATATTGTTAAGTGAATATTTTTCTTTTAGTTTGAACGAAATATAGAGCCATTATGAATGTGCTTTTATTTAAAATTTAGAGCTTAGTATTTTTTTGTGACGAAAATATAATAAAATGTATAATAATTTTTGGTGTATTTTGAATGAAGATTTCAGTCTTATAATAAGTGGTTGGACAGATGAAATACAGTTTTTGCTTCTTATATTTTTACTAACATCTCTTCTACTTATACTTTCATTAGAAATTAAAACCTTTTCCATTTGTTTGTGGCGTCACATTTCTTTTGCAAATATTCCCATACTTTTCACATTGTGTTATAATTTCACTTCGCTAATGTTGTCCCATTGATTTCTTCAACATAATTGATACATCGAGATTCTAGGTAATATTCAGAGTTAATTTATCTGTAGAACCTCAGACAAAGCCCGGATGCTAGAAAATGTTCCCTTATTATACTCAATTTAAAAGTTTTAGTACTTATTTTTGAAGAGAAACTTCTTTAGGCGCGTGAGATTAAAATTTCAAGGTCGCGTCATGGCAATATAATACGTCATGCAGTAAGGCAACGATTTTGGTATCTTTGAATCTTGCCAAAGAAGTTTCACTTCTGACAAGTGTGCTCGGCACGCACGCTCTTTTTTAATTTAGGTATTATGTGGTTCGTCTGTTAGTAACTGGTAAGAGACAGCCACTGCTCATAGACCTTTAAAATGACCCCCCAAATGACAGTAGAATAATTGAGAAGAGGAATAAAGAAATGAACATTATAATATTTCCTACTCATATTCTGAGTCGTGAATAAAATATACTATCGATTTATACTGGATGAATGAACAAAACATAAAAAATTTGGCCCTAGGAAAGTTTCTAACCCAAAAGGTGTAAACCAACTAAAAAATGTAAACTCATTCTACATAATACAATGTATTAGTTAGAAACAGTATACACTATACACGTATTACCATAAAAGTCATGTGTATTTTGTTTGCTCGCGCATACCACAGAGCTAGCGAAGCGCGACACTTTGTCTACTTAATTACTTAAGATTATATCTTTCGAAGAAATATAATAAATGAGCGGCCTTGTTTGAACTTGAATAATTTGATTTCAAAAACTATACGTATTATATTATATAATGATAATCTTTTCTTTTAATAAAAATAAGTTTTTTATGAGTGCTGCGGTGGATAGTCATTTTATTTAAAAGGCAGTACATATTTAAAAGGATGGTTATTATTAATAATATTTTAAAGATAAATTAAGGTGCTATAAAGTAGCATTATAGTTTTTAGTCAACTGCACCAGAACAGATTTCCAAAAAATAGGTTTGAGCGCAAAGAGTTTGTTTAAATATTTGTACCTGTATTTATATTTGCAATACTAGAGCTTTTTAAACTGCTTTTCAGTTTTAGCTAGAGACTTAAGAGGTATCCACAAAGACATTTACCCTATGGATATCTACCGTTATCACAAATAATATAGATTCCAATTTATGAAAAAATTAGTTTCCAAATGAGGCTATTTTTCATAAGGTAATCACTTCTTCTTAAAATCCGTATAGCATTAAATGTTAGCCATATAAGCCTCGCTAACACTTAAAATTTTCCCACAATTCGACTTAACGCAAACAAAATTGCGGTCTCATTATAAAAAAAGCTGTCATAAATTAAAACAAACGAACAAAGACATTAAATATGCGATACAGGTTACTTTAAAAGGGCAGCTGAGACCGTTGTACCGAAGTGTAGGCGCTTCTTTTGGTCGGACGATCAAATTGAATCGATTTAATGAAATATTTGTATATATTGTATGCCAATTAACATATATACGAGTCGATATTAATCCTAAGTTGTTAATGTGCCACTTTTGTGTAAGTTCAACAACCTTATTGGTGTTTAATGCTGGATTCATAAAAGTAATTAAGGCAAAGAACGGTACGTTTACTTTTGTGCATTTAGTACAAACACATAAAATTTTATTAATGTTCATTATCAAATAGACACAATCGACTCTATACGCACAATTACTAAGATACAAGCTTTTCGTGCATATATAATTTATACCTTAATACAGAAGAGGAATGCAGTTAAAACTGGCTAAAATTAGTAGAGGTAAGTTAATGAGAAAACATAATATGACATCTAATTAGATATAAATAAGTAAATAATGTTTAACTGCGACTCTACTTCGTCTGTCATAATCAATCTTATCTATATTAGAGTTAGTTAATTTATTACTTACTAGGTTTCCGCCCGCGGCTTCGCCCGCGCAGTCAAAGAAAAACCCGCATAGTTCCCGTTCCCGTGGGATTTCCGGGATTGAGTCATTTTCCCGGGATAAAAAGTAGCCTATGTCCTTTCTCGGGTTTCAAAATATCTCCATACCAAATTTCATGAAAATTGGTTCAGTAGTTTAGGCGTGATTGAGTAACAGACAGACAGACAGAGTTACTTTCGCATTTATAATATTAGTATGGATTCTTTAAAAAACGCCGTGTAACAAACAACAATTACTGTCGAAAGATCGTATATATTCCAATAGAATCCATAATGTAATTAGTGAACTATTTTTTAAGTAGCAATACAATTAGATGCAATAAATACAGTAGCGTATCGCGTGAAATAAATGATTGGAAAATTCGTTGTAACATTTCTTATTACTATATAGTTGGACCAATGATGAACGCTTACAATGTATTGGTTGTGCATCAATTCTTCTACGACGATATGCACTTAATTTTTTTCAAATCCACAGATTAAATTTTACCGCGCGCTTGCGTGTTTCTGAAAATTTTGCATACCGAACATGATCGTGAGCGTTGTTCTCGTTTCCGTGATGTTTTCTTCGTCAATTAGATTTGTGAAGAAGTCTCTGTAAAAGTAGGTACGGATTTTACAGAGTAAAATTCCTATGAAGAGCTATCTAATACGAAGTAAAGGTTAGGTATTATGTCCTGTTTACATATTATACTATAGTTATTATATTAGAATTTTCTCAGCATTTTTATACTGTATGAAAAAAGGTTACTTTTTATACTTTTTAAAATGGTGGCTTCTTAATTCATTTATTGTATTAGTAAAAAAACCTTGGAGAGCATAATATTATAATGCTGTGCGCTCTATGTTTCTCCCGTCAAAAGTTACCCTCTGTCCCATAGGACTGAAGTGATGTAATGCTCCACATTGTATTTGGTGGTGTTATAAAAAAAAATACAGTTAAAAATCTGTAATATGCAAGACGTGAATCATCCAATTTAATAACGTATTGTGATTAATATCCCTTTGTTCTGTCAACATGTGAGATGTTAAATTTTATTTTTAAAATATTTTTATTATTATGGTCGCTTTTTGGTTCGTATTCATAAATAAAAAAATTATTTTCGACTAAATTTAAACATAATTATAGTGGAGGAAGTCTTTGAATATAAATAGATTTGAAAGTGTTGTTATTTATGTATCGAATACAAAACAGCTGAATCGATAAAGATATAATGATAATAATTGGTCATATTTATCGACCATTTAGTCGTTAGTAACAAGAGCTAATAGGTACAAATATCTATTAAAAGTGTTTCAAATAAGGAGTCTGGTGAACCGGTCTAGCTATTTTATGGAATTAGTATTTAACTAGCTAAGTACCTACAGGGAAGTCAGGAAAACCCCGAGTATGACATTAAATCACGGGAATATAAATGTTTGATGGTTGCTGTTCATATTAGGTATATATTTGGTGTATATGAATTATTTGCTTTCCGTCTAAGTATGGCTTAGCATTTATTGTTTTTTTTTGCAGTAGCAGCAACAACAGCAGCAGCCGTTCCCAAGATTTCTTTGGCAATAATTAAATTATGTACGTCCTTTAAACTACATATACATAAGCTATAAGTCTAGTTGAATAAATAAATGTTAAATGAGTTTGAAGGAATTATTTTTATTCTATGAAATTAGCGCTACTGAAACACACTCATACGCTTTGTACTAAATTAAATTAGTTACAATTAATAGGGTATTCCCATTCCTAAGTATTCAGATCGTCAACCCGCCGTCGGCCATGAGTGAAATGTTAAACTTATTTATGTTATTGGTGATGACAGTGACGTGTGGGTCCCTCATTGCTAAAGCTGTGAACTGTGGCTGTGAATTAGTATTGTAATATATTTTTATATTAAAGAATAAAACAAAGAAAAGATGAATAATAAAGAGAGGAATGGTGGTTTGGGCGATTACCTTTTATGAGTTTTACGTAACGAAACTTAATGCAAATTTTGATGAATTTTGTCGGAGTGTCCATTTTTAGCCGGCGCGGCGTTATCAAAAAAGGGTTCTTAATTCGTAGCATATATATATTTCGTAGATAGAGATTTTTTGTGCTCGTCGGTACCGACTTCAACTTTTTGTAGGAAAGTTTAATAAAACCGTAAATGCCTTGATTATTAGTCTAACATTAGAGCTTCCAGTTCCCTATAATAATTTTTGTTACATATATTTTTATAACAAGAAAACAATTTAATCATTTCTCTACCACACGCTCTACTGATCCCTAAAACAAAATGACGTCACAACCAATCACCCAGTTATTCCCGTCAACATCACTATCGATATCTTGTGACAACATACAGACACTCATTGATGTAAAGATGTATATTGCTTTCAATGATTTGAATTTTTCTCTTTTTATAGCCGAGTTCAAGTATACTAAGTTGGGTATACTAAGTTGGGATATTTAAATTCGGTGGTAAATGTTAAAAAGTGTTATGACGATTCAGAAGTGCTTTTATAAGAAGTCTCATTAAATACATAAATGTTTGAGTTTATGTTTGTTTGAAATTAAATGTTAAAATATGCTATGAGGAAGTTGTTTTAAAAATTACCTAGTGGGTATTATTAATAACTAGCTTTGGCCTGCGGTTTTACCCGCAGGGCTCCGCTCCTGTTGGTATTAGCGTGATGATATTACATAGCCTCGATATAATATGAGCTATCTAACACCGAAAGAAATTTTCAAATCGGACACGTAGTTCCTGAGATTAGCGCGTTCAAACAAACAAACAAACGAACTCTTCAGCTTTATAATATTAGTACCTATAGATATTCCGTTTCACAAATAAAAATTATAAACTATGTCAAATTGTGTTATTGCTATCAGTTGCTAATATTATGAACTACATATCCACTACTATATTGTGAATATATCTTAGTAGTTCTGATCTTCTCACATCATATTTTTCTTACCATAAAGTGATAATCAGTATAAACAGTATCTTACACCCAGTATGAAAAATATCAACAAAAAACAACTCAATCTCATTACAAGGCTCATCGCCTCTTCAGTATGAACATGAAAATATTTTTACATAAGTAATTTCTAAATTAAATCTTAATTACTTCCCGGTAATGACTTGTTAATTTCACACTTCAATTAGTTAAAAACCACTATCTCATCAGCGTGGATAATGAAAATATCCCCTGGTTTCTAAATTGAAAGTTCCTAAATTACCTAAGTCGGTAGTGAAAGTAAGTAATTAAAATTAGTGTTTATGATTATTAACGTTATTTTAAGAGAACATTGATATGTTTTTGTTTTTTTTTTGTTTAATTCTATTGCTTAGGTTTTTTTGTTTAGTTCAGTCTAATTAAGAACGCGCTTGATAGCATGATCTTTTTTCGAAGAAGACTTAAAAAAAAAACATAATTATAGAGACATTCTAAAAATCGAAAATCAATCGATTTTTAGTGGAGTATGTGTGTTTATGCATTTTATTGTATTTTTTGTCCTTTTTTAAAACTTGCATTGAAAACTAAGAACATTAGTTTGAAATGAATTAATTTCTTATAACGTTGTTCTAATTGAACATTGTCTATAATTAATAAAATCATATCATACAATTACAACATGTTGAAACACAGCAATTATCACTTTTGTTTTCATCGTTTATATCAAGAAGCATTGCGTATAAATCAAACTATATTTTTTTTCTCGATAACTCTGACAGTAATGATCCATTCAACACACATCAAGATATATTATCTGTAGACACGCGAAAAGACAAATTATTACAGATTGCAGATTATATATGAGATATATGTAATTTAGAGCAATATTGCACTTAATAGGAAAGATTGAAAAACTCATATTTTAATAGAGATAAAATTATACAGACAAAAGTTCATGCTGTTGAACTTTTTCGAGTTTGAATATTGACGAAAATTTTCATACAAAATCTGAAAACTAAAAAGTGTAAATTTTAGAGACTATTTTCAAAGGAAAGAAGACTTTTAAATCCTTATAATTTTAATGTAATAAGTTTAGGAAATAGTTTCTTCTTAGATAATGTGTAAGACAAAATCAATTAAAATAAATAATAAAACACTATTTTTAAAGAAGAATGCAAAGCAAGGTAAGTATTTCAAAATTTACCACTACGTACAGACTGAAAGATGTTGCTAAAATAATAAGTTAGGTGCTTAAAATTTAATTTGAGTATATGAAATAAAAATTTGTATGTGAGAAGTATGTCGTCTGCTTCCAAAAAAGGGAAGCAATAGAGCTTCAATTGAATTCATGTTACATACATACAGATAATAAGCTCATAACTAGGGTTGTCAAAATATTGTATTTAGTCTAAAATAAGTATTATTATTTTCAATTTATCCGCCTATGTTATAACATCACCGCTGCTCGAACGGTGAAGAAAAACATCGTAAGGAACCCGGCATGTTGAAGAATCAAAAGTTCATCGACTATACGGGCTGATGATAATGATGATGAAGTATTATTATACTGATTTGATTATAACAAAGATTATACTAGATATCTTTAGAATCTGTTGTTTTTTTCAATAGAGGAACATTTCGAAGAATAGACCTTAGTTGTTATCTTCCGTAAAACGCTCAATAACATACAAAATCAAATCTGCTCCTGGCATTTCGAAAACGTGAAATATTATCAATAAATAATTACTAAATATCTCAATTTTTTTATCATTTTGGAAGCAGTATCACATTCCAAAACAACTAACAAACAGATCAATTTATACATGACCAAACACAGTTGTACAGGTGTTCTAGGAATATAGTAAAACCGGTTATTAGCAGCCCTATCGGTAAGCACGTAGTGGCATTTTACTTCCTTACCGGGACACAGGAAGCGACGGAAAGCTCTGGCTGGTTTTAACAAACACTGGTATACAATATACAGTTATAGAATGTGTAACGTGATGGCATTTTGTGGCTTCCGAATCGTGTGCTTTGGGTACTTTATTTTTGCAAACGATGTTCTTATAAATGTCTTTGTATTGATATCATATCTACCATTTTTGAAATTTAATGTATTTTTTAATTAGTTGATATATCTTTTGCATAAGAAAGAAATAGCTCCAGAAAACAGTACAAAAAACGGCTAGAGCTGGGTTTTGCTGAGTCTCTTAAATAGGACTACAATAGAATTGAACGAAGAGACCAATAAGCTTTCATAGTTCACAGATCTTGACCACCACGTGGACGAAGACGCGCGCTATATATCTACAAATGTACAAAATTATGTCATGTTAGTCTCACCACTTGTAACTCAAGAACAGCTGAACCACGCTGATGGGACTCCATGATTTATGTTTTGAATTTTTCTCCGTTTGGATCAAGATAATAACTTTTCCTAACTTTCCGAATTAATGTATAATTTCTATATTATCGAAAAACTCCACCTACTTTAAACTTTATCTGATATATGAATTCCTACTATACATATAATATTATAAATACGAAAGTAACTCTGTCTGTCTGTCTGTCTGTTACGCTTTCCCGCTTAAACCTCTCACTGAAATTTGGCACAGACAATCTTTAGACCTTGAGAAAGAACATAGGCTACCTTTTATTGCGAAATATGTACCACGGGCGAAGCCGGGGCGGACCGCTAGTAAGCAATAATTGAAGCATATGACAATTTTTATAAATTCTACATTATCCGGAAATCATTATATCAATGTAAACCCCACAGGACATCACACACACAGTACAGATCCTACATGTCGTTAACAGATCTATAAAAATATCCCCAATACATAATTTTATGTGATTTTAACGACGCACACAGAGCGCTCCCTCACAAGCTGAGTCCGGAAGAACACAACACATGTCGAGGGCAATAATTAGTGTAATTATACGGTTTTATGCCGGTTTTACAGTTTTCATAATACTCCACACGATACGATTTATGGAATTTTAAAATGAACGTAAAATCTTCCGCAGTTCGCGCCCGTGCAGTCTTAAATCTTTTTTAATTTTCCATGTCATTTGGTGGTTAAATTTTGTGTGATTTTGTCGTGTGCTGTTTTTAATCATAATTTTTAATTTTAAATGTAAAATTTTACTAATATGACATGTTTTAATTTCTTAAACTGATCCATAAAAACTTAGTGATATGTTGACCTCTTAAAAAATGCTTACAAATACTCATAAAACATGCTATCAAATATTTTTATTCAGTACAGAATTTTTTCATATTCATATTGTGAATACTATCAAGAAAATAAAACAAAGAGACTATAAGAAAATTGTATTTGAAATATTAACTTAAATTTTTACTCAATTACCTGCTCAATGACACGTAGATAGGTAGAGTCGCCATAACTGGAAATCTGAAATAAACGTAAATTTCATATCAAATTGTGACTTCACAGTGGCTATGTTCGTTTTTATTTAACTGTAAATAAACCCAGACTTTAAAACACAATACTTCGAAGAATTTAAATATTTAAATTTTAAGTAAGAAACTGTGTTACGGAAGAGAGTCCAAACGAAATAAATTTACTGCTGCTAATCTTAATGAAAAAAATCCATATCTATCATCGGATTCTTTGATAAAACAACGATTATTTATGCGAGAGACAATTGACCAAAGTTTAAACTTTGACTTTGTACAGCAAAAGTGCTATCAGAAAAACAATGACATTTTTCGATAACTGTAACGTGATTATACTATTTGCATATTTAAGAACACGTATTTTGATTATCAATTTTTTTTAAACTGACTCGAAAAAATATTTTGAAGTTAATGCTTATTCCAGAATTTATCATTACATGATTCGAACATCCCTTGTTCTTATTATTTAAAAGGATACATATTAGGTAAATTAGTGTAGTACCTGGTAGACTTTCAACAAAAAATAAAACACGAATTCCATACCCTAGTTTAAAAAGATTGGAGTATTTAAAATGTCACGACATTTAAAAGCACTCAAAAGACATTTATATAGGGTGCGAAAAGGGAGGGTCTGCGAGGAGCAGTATTCTTCCCAGGGGGATACGAAATCAATTGAATCCCTAACAAATAGTTCGCTCTGTTTAATTTGGACGCACCCTGTGTGACTCATATTTTAGCTTTGCACAAGGTCAATTACGATAATGGAAACGGTTCCAACCCTATGTTGATGTAGATTAAAAAACAAACTTAGAAAAAATTTCTAAAATGTTATTTATTCAGTCAAAGTCTTCCTACAAAATATTTAGTTAACTATTAGTTCTATAAACTTAGTGGATTAAATAAAAAAGTCTCTACTTTTTACATCAATTTCAAATTGTAATAAGTATCATTAATTATTTTATAAATGAATTATTATATACGCTTGTTTACATGTTATTCTTTTGTATTGTACAACAAAAAAAGTCAACTAATTGACTTTCAGAAGCTGGAGGAAAACAACAGAATCGCCATTAATTTTTAATTATAATAAGTTAGTGACTTACTGTACAAATCAAAAATTTAAAAATGTAAATATATATTATATAAATATATGGAAAATTGAAAAATACACGAAAGGAGCAGTAATATTTTAAACATATAATAACTCACATTCAATTTCGATATCAAATGTCATTCACTACACTTCATTCATAAACCACAGTCCACAGTTAAAAAAAAAGTTAAATGTCAATTTTCCCGCGGTTTTTTGACATTGAAATGTCGAAGCGCGAAACATTGGTATTCGAATTACGTCACACGCGCGCGAGTATCGTCTCCCATATCCCATTGGACAAACGCGGCTGCGCTATGCGTCTATTTTTATGGAACTTTGCATGGGGTAATTTGGGGTAACAAGTGAATTATCCGATCCGCGCATGCGTGGTGGTCCCGCTTGTAAGTACGCAAATAAGCGGGTGTCTTGTCTTGAAATATCTGTATTGCGTGGGGTAGAGAAATTGAGAAAGTCGTGCATTGTTGCACTTTGTGTTATTTTAAACCAATACAATAGGTATACAATATACATGTTCGCTAAATATATATAGTTACATAGTGTAGAAAGGTTCGTGCTTTTTATGCAAAAGCTCAGTTTTAAATATCTTTGATTATTTTCACAATGCGTATTACACACTAGTAATGAATTTGGAAACAACAATATGAATTAATTAAGTTATCAAATACTATTTTAATTTAAAAACGTGTATTAGGTAGTCTTCCAGCTTCTTTTTACATAATAGATAAAGCACAATGAACTCCATAAACTATCATCAAAAACACAAACAATAAAAGAAATAAAAACTATACCATATATGCCACCATTAATATTCAAACAACGCCAGGTGATGTCTTTAGGCAACACCAGCCGCTCACCAGGGCTGGTCGCGCTCCGCTAAGCATGTATCCTGTGGTCGGTGTTGGGATTTTTCGATAAAAACCTTTAAGGTTAATGCCACGTATAATGGTAATGTATTATCGTAACACTCGTTTTATTTAAAATTTGTAGGGGGTTAATTTAAATCCGACATAACCCACGGCCCCTTCCCCGGAGGCCGTGGGTATCTATGCAAGATTTCCCCACTTTAAAAAAAAAAAAAAAAAAAAGGGGGTTAATTTAGTTTAGCCAAACCATACGTTCCATAATATGTTCGATATAAGCTTTCATGACTAAATACTTATTTATCGTAGAGCAATAACTGAACGAAGTGCCACTCATATTACTTATATATCTTTGAGTTTAACATATTTAATTATAATTAAAATTAAATTTTATAATACGGTTTGTAATTTTTTAGGGAAGATGTTATCCTACTCTATAATTTTCATATTCTTTTCAAAATTACTTCCTGCTTCTGATTTTATACATGTTTTCACATGACTATTGAGTATTGACTGTATCGTTATATGTAAGTACATTGTACAATTCCAAAAAAAAAAACAAACAAATCTACCTAAACGAAGAGCAAGGTAGAGTAAAGACATGTGACTAACCCATATTATGCATATTAAATGTACCCTTAATTATACTTTATAAATATAACTTTCACTCTACTACACACTTTTATTCTGAATCCAAAGCGTACCGTTTAAAAAAAAGTAAAATGTCATTTTTCCCGCGATTTCTAACTACTAAGTACTAAGTGTGATGGGTTGTCTCTTCATAGAGCAATATACTGCTTTACGAGGTCATTACCATCACAAGTCACTTTTTCTGAAGTCGCGTGTCGTTCCCCTTATTGCACAAAGCTCATACAAACATAAATGCATCAAATTATGGTCAAAGGTAAATACCATTGACCTGGCACGCGCCAAGAAAAGCTTTAGCTCAGAATAGAATAAAAACTGAATAATAGGGCTATATTAATTTTTTGTTCCGTGTTGTTGTAACGTTAGTGTGTATTATGTAGCTTTTTTGCTATTGTGAATTACCGAGTCGTTTACTTATATTATGTATATGTATACTTATTCAATAATAATTAGTGTACAGATAAACTACGATAACATGGCGCGCCCCTCCAAATTACTGTTTCAATGTGTGTAGTGAAATACAAATATTTAAATATTATATTATTATTATTTATAATAATATAAATAATAATAATATAATATTTTATATTATATTATTATTATTTATAATAATATAATAATTAAATTATTAATTTTTATTATTATATTATTTATTATGAATTTCACAAATACTTTCAAACGTTTTGAATTTTGGAGGGGCGCGCCATGTTATCGTAGTTTATCTCTACCTACTTGTTTCCTATTATGAAACATACCCTATTATTTTTTTGTACGTAATACGTATTATGCACCATAAATGTTAATTATCTATAAAAAAAACATAAGTAAACAAATTAAAACTCATAGATATTATACAAATAAATTTTTATTCAATTAAAATAAATACATATTACAAAACTCAACAAGAAGAAGTCTATAAATTATTCCATATGACATGCGTTAGGATTGCCTCTTGTACAATCTTTATCTTCACAGTAGCAATCTTTCGGTGGATCTGAAATAAATGATATAATTATAAATTATTCATAATCTAATTAAATGGAACTAGATACTTATTATCGAAGTATGATACTATCAGGAAAAATCCGTAGAATAACCGTTTTATATCTGTAAAAGCATTTTTATTATTAGACTAGTTAGCTGATAGTAATCTTGATCTTCATGTTCGTGTATCAAGGACATAATATAATTAATAATAATTTATAAAGCATTTGAATGTCATAAAACCAAAAATATCAATAATATAATTAATTTTGTCACACAATTAAAAAAATAATCTTATAATTTTTTCAGTATTTTTGGGTTCAAGACAAAGAAATAATTACCTATTTAAACGTGTATTATCACAACCTCAGTCGTCACTAACTACATACTGCATTTAATAGAAACTACCATTTTACCTTCAGTCAAATCATCATTATAGTACAACAACAAATCCGGTATATGCAGATTCTCCGGCAGCGCTAATTCATTGAAGACCTCCCTTTCATCAGGTACACCATTCTGCTCCAGGGTCTTTTCATAGTTCAGCGGTCTATTCATATACCGCCAAGTGTAGGAGAGCATGTGTGAATTGTGAGGAAGGTACCGCATCATGATCTGGTAGATTGTCTCTTCGGAGCATACTTCGAGAGTCACTGATGTACCTGAATGTCATGGAGGCTTTTTTATGATTACATGTCTCTAGTGTGAGTGTGTTCTCTGTTTGCTGTTTCGTCTGGATAAAAAAAAAGTCAGTCGTTATGTCAGACGTGTCTGTTATACATGAAGGTACGTATGACCATGGTATGACGAAGATGACGAACGAATAACCAATTATAATAGATCTTTCGCATTAATTTCTCCTTTCAGGTTTATACTAAGTTATTGGAAATTTATAAATGATTTGAAGAACTTTATTCGTTAATAATTATTCTCCTATTTATTCGAAAGGTCTTTGTAATTGTAAAAAATTAGGTCGTCTTTAATCTGTGCTAATTAAGAAATAATATTTTTATAACTACCAGTCAAAGTATTCGTAATCCTAATAGGCCGAGTCTTCGCGGTGACCTTCCCAACCACGTTGCCCTCATTCAACCACCAGGGGCAGCACGGCGGCCGCCACCTGGTGGACGGCACCACCGGCTGCCGGTACCCTGGGCCGTGCACATGGTACGGGGTGCTCACACCCACGATAGGGTGTGTGTAGTGTACCCAGTCATCGCCCTTGAACCAGTGGCTGACATCCTTACCCGCGTAGGCTAGAACTGTTGTTGCGAGCTGCAAGAATTAAAAAATTATTACATGATTATAGCAAATTATAATCACAGCATTGCATTCTTAATTTATTGAAAATTTATTTAAATACTTAACAACCACTACATGTGATTAGGCACCTGCTGATAAAACGATATATCGATGCCATGCTTTGATAACTACGAAAATAAATCGTTGTTGTTATCACAGCTTAGGTATTCATAATTGTGAAGATTGAATAGGTACACAAATAACACTATTTTAGTTATTTCTATATGCTTGAAATACTATTTTAATTATTT